>QLSR01000343.1:951475-1036528 GCA_031780015.1 Citrullus colocynthis
GATTTTGTTGGTGATTCTTGGTTAATCACCTTCAAAAATCAATTTTAGTAATTTCAGATTTTTTAAAACTCAATTTTATTAGATTTGCAAATATCATATTTGTATGTAAAATTGATTTTGACAAGGAAAAAAGTGAGTATGGCCCGATCAAAATTACTCTCAAATATAGCTTTATACTATAGAAAAAAGTAAAGTTGTGAGTAAATGAGTTAAAGCTATAAAACCTGTAACGGTCCGACTTCTTATGACTTGAACTAGGTCGTCATTATATGCATACATACATCTCAAACGACTTTTTTTTATAATTTTACTAAAAATCGAGGAAACATTATTAAAGTAAATAAATTTGTCGTCGTTTAAACCAAAAACCTTTAATTGGGATACCCCTAAAACATTAATGTATATAAAGAAATAAATAAAAGAAAACATAATTTTAGTTTCAATAACAAATCTCAAGTATTAAAATGAAAGGAAAACATGAAAACTCATGCGGAAGTATTAGTCTAGTTCCAATAGCACAGATCTCCCATAGGTCCTTTCAACTCAAGCTCTCTCATGGTTTCCACTAGACAGGCTAAATTTACCCATAAAAGTATTATTCTTCTATATTTTTTTTAATTAAATACAAGGTCTTCTTTATATAGAAGAAAGACTAACTACAAATAAGGAAAAAAACATTACAAACATAAATGATAAATATACCCATAATAAATATCTAATTTTACAAGAGATAAAGAAAATCGAACAGTACTTCAACTTTCAGAAACCCTTTATTTATTTATTTTTTCTTTTGAGGACAAGAACAAAAGTGATAGAAACCAACCCTATAAAGGGACACCACAGGTCATAAAAAATGTAAATCATTTAGAATAAGACAATGCACCATTGCATTTTGACAATGGCAAACGTGAAAGAAAGATAGAACCCCAGTTTCCCAACCTGATCCTAAGCCTCAATAATAAAGAATGAGACTTTAGAGAAAACGACATCATCATTAAGAAGTTTGATAGCCTCCAATCAATTAGATTCAACCAAGAGTTGAGATATGAATTGAAGAAAGACTAGAGTAAATCACCATCACTTTGAGAAGTTTAATTCACCTTTTCCTTGCATTGGGGAATGAACTTCATTTAGTCAAGCTAAACACACCCTAAGTGGTCTCGAAACATCCTACCAAAATCTCCTAAATTTGTAACAAGACTTTAAGCAGCATCAATATTATCCCAATTACTTCAACCTATATCACAAACTCTTTATTATCCCAACTTCAATCTATATCTATATTAATTTAAAAGTACTTTGCTAAAATTCCATAGCGTTTACGACATGTTTGGGAGTAAATTTGAGGTTTTTAAAATCACTTTTGTCATGTTGCATGTTGCATTTATAGGTGAATAGTTGACCTAGTTCCTTCCCGATAGGGTTTCAGAGTTGCATTGGAACAATCCTTTCACTCATCAAGCTTTGGCATGTAAGAGGTGTGCCATCTTCAGTCATAGCAATCATTTGGGTCGAGCACCTTCCCTTAGGCCCATTTCAGTCCTAGCGGTCCTTTAGGTTAGGGCATGTGTAAGGAATGCCTTATTGAGTACTTTGTTAAACCTTGGATGATAGCTTAAGTCAATGCTCAAGCTAGCCTCCTTTTCTAATTTGCGTACTATGGTGCTACTTTTGGCCCAAATCTTACTATTTTCTTAACATTATTATTTTTATCTTTACTTAATAACAATTATATCCTTCAATCTATAATTATACATAACAGTTAAAATTACACATAAAATTATTCTCTGACATCTCCAAAATACTCCAACAAATCTAGAAAGTATTCATATACAATTGAGAGGGACAAATTTTTTCTTTTTTTTTTTTTTTGAATTCAAACCTTTAATTTTCTAGACCATGTAATAATGTGGGAATACCAATGTCTACTTTGAAATTTTATGTTTTAAAATATTAATTCATCAATATTTATGGGAACAAGGATCTTCTGTTAATATGGAATTGATATTGAAGCTCCGGACAGCTGTTTTTTTTTGCTTTCGTAATATTTTCTTTAGTATATATAATATATGTATATATTAATTATTATATATTTTGTTTTTGTTATATATATATATATATATATATATATATCACTTTCTTCACGTTTTTCGTTTTTGTTTTTTTCTGTTTTTCTGTTTTTTGTTTATTTTAATTATTTAATTTTTTTATATATATTTTGACTGCCTCAACACGTTATTTGTTAAAATCTAAAATTTAAAACAAATAAATAAGTAAAGCGTGATTCATGATTTGATGTCCCAAATTCAAGTACGTATCTTTCCTTTCTTTTATCTTCATCTTTTTCCTTTTTTTTTCTTTTTTTATCGAAAAAATATATCTTTTCACTCTTAAGGAGTGAAAAATGATAAATTAAAATAAAGAAAACCATATAAGTTTAAATTTTATTTTAATTCCTAAACTATTAGGTTTATTTTAGAAAATTTTACTTGACAAATCCTATGAGACCATAAATTTCTTAAACGTTCATATATTTGAATTACTTCATTTAAGGCTTTTAGTTATAATTTCAGACCATTATAACCTTTTTTTAATTATATTAATATTGTTGCAATTATTATTATTTCTTTATTGACCGTTTTCGTTTTTTACTTTTTACTGTTTAAATATCTGCTTTGGTTATTTAATATGTGAATCTTCACCTCTGTTTTGCAACAATTTCTCACATTAAATATTGAGTTTCTTTTCCTTTAATTGTTAGGTGGTGTTATTCGTGTTGTTGACATTAAATATCTAAATGTCCATGTTTATATAAGACAAAGTACGTGAAAGTATACATATATATATTACATACCTTATATAAAACACATTACATAAAATCTTTACTTATTCTAATTATATTTGATATAAACATCATATAAATAAGCCTCATAATACACATAAAAACGAAATGCATATAAACTACATTTATATGTTGCGGTATATAATGATATATTTTTTTTCTGAAAAAAATATACAACGGTATATTTCTTAAGTGTACGAACATGACAATTTTTACAATATATCAATCTTATACAACACTATATCCTTTATACAACATAATGTACTCAATATATATTTGTATTTTTAAGAAATAAACTATAATATATTTCTTAAGTGCACAAACATAACAGTTTTTACAATATACCATCTTATATACTAAATAATATACGAGATATATATTTTTATTTTCTAATATATTTATAAAAAAAATAAACTATGATATATTTAAAAAAAAAAAAAAACTATATAATTTGCAGGAAAAAATGAAAGTTAGTAAAAATGTGACACAAATGTACATGACTCGAACAACATAAAAACATGGAAATGAAACTTTTTTTTTTTTTCAATAAAATCACGTAAAAAACCACACAAAAAATAACGCACAATCAGAGAGGAAAATAAATTGAATTTTGAGATGAGGGAAAAATTAAATCAAATCTCCTACAATTAAATAAATAAATATGTATTATCTTACATTAATTAAAACAAATCTCCCGTAATTAGAAAAAATAAATCTACATTAATTTTGATTTCAACTTAAATAAATAATATAACACACACTATAACAATCCATCCGACTCTCTGGACTTGAACTAGGTCGTCATTATATACATGCATACGTCTCAAATGACTCTTTTTCATAATTTTATTAAAAATTCAAAAAAATTTTTTATGAAAATAAATATCTTTCGTAAAATTTATATAACTATTCGATTTTTTTTCTTTTTATCAATACGCAAACCAAGAAACTTTAATTTATAATAACCTTATTTCTTTTTTCCCATATTAAACCCTAAACCCAAATTAATATATATATATAAATATATATCTTTTCCTTTTATAAACATAATTAATCCTTCCCTTTCATCACACCAAACTTAAATCCCTCACCTCAACTCAAATTAATATAATTATCTCGCAAAATTAAATCCACAACTTTAAATTCCAAATCCATAATAAATTATACAATTTTTCTTAAATTGAAACAAATTTATAAATCTCCTCCAATTCAAATAAATTCTCATCTTTTGAATTAAATCCGAAATGGTAAATCTTTATCACTTAATTTAAATTGAATTATCTTAACTCAATAATTCAACTTTTAGCTCTCAAAATCAAATTATCACCAAAATAATCCAAGATAATTAAATTAAAATTACTCGAAAATGTGGGATGTTACACACTCAAAGTCAAATTCGAAACTAACTCAATAAGGAAATGATTTCCATATTTTTTCCATATTTGTGTCATTAAAAATTTCCTATTTTTTAAAATAAAAATATCTAGAAATTAATATGTGTTATAGACTATTGGGCTTGATTTTTATGTGTAATATTGTAACTCATAAGGCTATTCATAAAAAAATGGTAGATTTAGTGTAGAAAACTCATGCAATTTGAGTTCTTAAACTTTAATAAGGATTATTTTAATATCTGAACTTATCAAAAACAACTATTTTGGTTCTTTTTATGCAATTTTTTCACCAAACTTCTATTTATCCGATACTCATTTCTAACCGTCTAAGGCATAACTTAAAATCATCTCATATTAACATATTACACCTCCTTAAAATTATGTCATTAATTTGTGATAAGGACCAAAATAAATATCTTCATAAAATTGAGAGATTAAAAATAGTTATTTTAATAATTTTTTAAAAATTAAGGAAAAAAAAAAAAAAAAATAAAAATAAAAAAAAAAAAATTGTATAATATAAAAAATTAAAAAAAATTATTTTAATAATTTTTTAAAGATTAAGGAAAAAAAAAAAAAAACAAATCTTAAAGTTCAACAAAGATCATGACATAGGATCAAGAATTAAAATATCTACTGATACCATCAATATTTCCAATATTTTTTATAAATACTCATATAACATAAAAAAGATCGTTGATACACACAAATAACAAGATATACATCTTAATTTGAAAGTACATAAAGATAACGTATTCACAATTAAATTATTTTTATAATTTTTTTATTTATAAAAATATTTAACGATATCAAATGTTACATCAATATATCCGTAAAATCAAAATTCTAATATCAATGCCACATTAATTAAGTAGTAAGAAATAAAAATAGCTTAGAAAATTATTAGTGATGGATAGTGTTTCTTTGATAGAAGCAACAAGGAAAGCGCATACATCCTTTGAAAGTGGTGAAGGAGATAGATCCAAGATCTACAAGTTGAATATTATTTTGAAAAGCTATTGGAGAGAGGATAGGTTGAAAATTATTTTTCTGATGGCTTTCAGAGCAGCTCCAAATTGACATAAACAATGCTTTTCAAAATATTCTAAATATAAATATTTATAATATAATATTAAATTTTTATTCACATGTCCATATTTTCATTGAATTGGGTATTGACACGATAGTGAATCAACATTTTTATTATTTTGTAAAATATCAATGGAACATTAAAAATTAACCAAACGTATAAATACTTTTAACATATTGTTTAAAAAGCGTAAAATGTTTATTTATTAACCATTGACATCATCATTTTATCGATGTTTCTATCGAAATTTTCATAAATTGAGACTTTGAAATCTAACATTTTAAACTCTTTTGAAACATAAGAATACGGACTACAAAATCTATTGATTTTTTTTTAGTTAATTGAGAGCAACATGTGCAAATAAGTAATAAATAAATAAGAACAAAACAATAGAAATAAATAAATAAGAAAAAGACAGTACAATTTATTTTGTTTATGTAGCATACACCAAATTTTTTTTTTTGTCAAAAATTTTAATTTACATCCTTAAATTCTAAGTTTGGTATCAATTTAAACTTTAAATTTTTTAAAGGTATTAATTAGCATCTCCGCTTTCAGATTTAGTTAAAAAAAATATTGGTCAAGAGATATAACTATTTTAACTAAACTTCTAAATTGTCATAAGTTAGAATCAATTTAGACTAATTATTAAAATTACATTTGAAAATTGTACATGCATTTAATTTTTACACATGCGGACTTCTTCCAGAGTCAAATTGACAAAATGGACATGATTGGAATTAATGCATTGATTATTTTTTTTAAGAAAATAATTGAGACTAAATTGATTCATTTAATGAAAATTTAGGGGTTTAATTGATGAAATTAGTCTCACACGATATTTATTCAAAATAGGTCCGCAATGAAAAGTGAAAATTGATATTTATTCAAAATAGGTCCGCAATAAAAAGTGAAAATTGAGACACTTACGAAAGTTTAAAATTGATGTAATTATTAGTTCGTAGTTTAAATTGATACTTATAGTTTAAGGGTATAAATTGATGTTTTCCTAATTTTTAAAAGTTTGAAATTTATCACCATAAGTACCAAAATTTTTAAATGAGTTCTGAGTTAGCTTTAAAGTATCAAAAGTGATTAGTTTTTTAAGCTATATTTGGGCATCCTGTTTTAATTAAAACAAAAACAAAAACATTTTTTTTTAAAAAAAAAAAGGTAAGAAGGATTTTTTTGGGCAAAGTCGTACTATCATTGAAATAATCAGCTGAGATACACTTAAGAGTTTTTCTTATTTATTTATCTTTTAAAATCAAGTTGGATCAAATTGTTAATATTGAATAAATTAAAGATACAGTTTGATGAAATATATAATATGTTTTTTTTTTTTGGTTACAAAATATATACCATTTTCCATGTGTTGCCATTTTAATGCTGAGTTTAAATTATTAAACCTTATCATAAAATGCTAGTTGCGCTCAAAAGAAACTAATTCTAATAAAGATATTAATTTTAAATCTCAAAAACCCCATTCCTTTGTTCAATTATTTTTGTTTCCACGTACATCTTTAGAGATAAGATTGATCCTTTTCAAACACATTATATTATATAGAAACAAAAGAGTTAAAAGAATACTTACTTCACTAACCCCAATGAGTGTATATTATATTATATGTAATGCCAATTATTTTTATTTCTGTAAGAAATGATGATATAAGTTCTCTGATTCTTTTTTTTTTTTTTTTTTTTTTTAGGTTGTGAATAGTTTGGAGGAAATATTGAAAGTATAAATTCCTAATTGTCTTCTTCTTTCCAAGTTGATTTGGAAAATAATTGAAGGTAGCATACCCACCACGTTTTAATATTTCAAAACCCCAAATAATATTATTTAGTATTAGAAAGTTGGTCAACTTTTGAATTCTCTCGTTAATCTCTTCAAACTCTATATATATTGGCATATAGGGATTGAAGTTTCATTATTCTCTTGTAATAATTCAAGATAAAGAGAGAGAAATGTTGTCTCAGTTATTGAAACCCATTAAAGTTGTTCTTGGAGGAGAGCTACGAAAGTTCATTCATAAAGATTTTCATGAAGTTGTTCAAAGGATGACTGTCATTGATACCTTTTTATTTTTGGTAACCATTTTAGTTTATAGTTTTTTATTTTTATTTAAAATTTTGTTTTTTAGTAATATTCCCTAAGGAATACTCAGGAGTAGCATAGATTGTATTCAAGTCAATATTTAATTGGGCACTACAATAGCATCTAAAATTTTTTTTTCCTATTTCTTTATCATATAAAAATTTTTCGAGACGAAATCTTCGTTGGTCAAGCATCAACATTTGCCAACGTCTATTTTGTTTAAATTTCAAGGGAAAAAAAGTGTTCTCAAAATTGTTCAAATATACAAAGAAATATATATATATAAATATATAATAGACTATAGTTACACCAAAAAATTAACACACATGTTGAAACGTGAAATAAGGAATAAAAAACATTCTTAAGTTGTGCTAACATTCTAATTGCAAATTGTTTTTTTTTTTTTTTAATTTGCAGATTGTACATTTTGTTGATAAATTGGGAGTTTGGCATAAACTTCCAGTGATTTTGGGGCTACTCTATCTAGCAATTCGTCGACATCTTCACCAAGAATATAACTTGTTCAATGTTGGACGAACCCCAGTCGGAGTTCGGTTCAACCCGGTGGATTTTCCGTACCGAACTGCCGATGGAAAGTACAATGATCCCTTCAATGAAGGCGCTGGTGCCCAAGGATCCTTCTTTGGCCGAAACATCCATCCTGTTGACCAATCCAAAACGGTACTGTGTATATATATATTATCCTTAATTTTATTTCAAAATATTGTTAAGTCCAAATTTAAAGGATTTGTTTGGTAAGATTTGTGTAGCTATTGAAACCCGATCCTATGGTGGTTGCTACAAAGCTTTTGGCAAGAAGAAAGCTTATAGACACTGGAAAGCAATTCAACATGATTGCTGCTTCTTGGATTCAATTCATGATTCATGATTGGATTGATCATTTGGAAGATACTAAACAGGTCCAATTTTATATTAATTATTCTTATTTCTTTAATAATAATCTAAATCTAAAGGTGAATGAATATATATAGAGTTTGAAGTATTAAAAAAAAAAAAAGTTTGATGACCAAAAAAGAAAAATAAAAATATATTTCAACTTTTAAACCTATATTATTTTGCCTTTCTTGATGTCTGTATATGTATCAAAATTTGGCATATCAATAATTCAAGATACAAATTAATTTGATTTTTTTTTTAAAAAAAAATTATGACAGCTAAAAGAAAGGATTTATTTTTGAAAATATTAAAAAAGCTATAATCTCTATACATTGGAAATCTTAGGTATCACGTGTATGTGTGTAACACGTGAAGTTAAGTCAAATTTGTGTTTGCTAGATGAAATTTTAGTACATTCCTCAACTAAGTTACTAATGATCTATTAAGTTCCGTAAATCAAATAAATTTACATTTTACCAAACTAAACTTACATTTTGTACACTCCAACTCCTACCAAACCATATAAATAAATGCCACAAAGCAAGCGAAACCGAACATACAACTCAATTAGTTATAATAGTGTTATTGAATCAAAAGAATCAAAATGATAATTCCCAAGTTGAGACTTTTATAACAAAATTTCTTTTCAAATAGATTTATTTTTATCTTATAAGTCTTCTTAAAATGTTTTGATCCAAAAATCTTCGGAATCAACACTCGACCATGATGTATTACAAGTGTAAGAACCAAACTAATTTGGGCAGAGTTAAACTAATTAATACATATATCTTTTGTTGGATATTCAGATCTAATTGTATTGAAAAGAGTGAGAATCCAAATGAAAAAGAGTAAAGGAGAAGTTAAATAAACTAAAGAAAAGTATATTAAAAAGATGATTTGATGGATTAAATTATATCATAATAATTTATTATTGTTTAAAGTACAGGTTGAGTTGGTGGCTCCACGTGAAGTTGCAAGTGAATGCCCATTGAAATCTTTCAAATTCTTCAGGACAAAACAGGTTTCCACTGGCTTTTTTGAGAACAAAACCGGATCCATTAACGTTAGAACACCTTGGTGGTAAGAATCTTTTTAACTTATACAACTTCATTTACCTTAATTACAAACTTTACTTCTTAAATTTTCTCTAAAATTATTTGATTTTTTTTTCTTTAGGATTAAGCTTTTTTTTCTCAATTTTTTTTTACAATAATTTTATATTTTATACAATTATTTAAGTAGAAAAGTTGAATTATTAGCTAAATTCTAAAAATGAAAGTAGGTTTTTAAAAATTCACTTTTTTTAGTTTTCAAATTTTCATTTAGTTTTTGAAAGTGTTTGTAGAAAGACTATAACAAATCATATAGAAGCCTAGATGTGGAAAGGGTGTCTATACGCTTAAATTTCAAAAATAAAAAACTAAATGGTTTACTAAAGGAGGTCTAATCTTTAAACTTATAAAAATGTCTATTAGGTCCCTAAATTTTTAATTTTGTGTTCAATACATCCTAAACTTTCAATTTTGTATATAACAAGTCTCTGAACTTTTAATTTTGTGCATATTTATTTTGGGATAAAATCGAAGTTTTTAAAATTAATAAGTTTGTAGATATAATATAATTTTTATGTCTAATAATGACATCTTAAAATATCAATTGTGTATCAGTAGATCCATGAATTAAAAAAAAAAAAAAAAATTGAAAGTTCATAGACTAATCTTGTAATTTTAAAAGTTTAGAGATCAAATAGCGAAAGGCACAAACTTCGAAATTTAGGCCCCATTTAGTAATCATTTTGCTTTTGATAAGTTTTTTTATTTTTGAAAACTAAGTCTATTTCCTCACATTTTCTTATAATAGTTTACATGTTTCTTGAGTACAAGAGTTCAATTCCAAGATATATTCCAAAAACAAAAACAAGTTTTTAAAAACTACTTTTTTAATTTATCAAATTTTGACTTGGTTTTTCAAAACATGGGTAAAAAGTAGATAAAAAATTAGCAAGACATCTAGGAGTGAAATAGGTATTTGTAAGCTTAATTTTCAAAAACTAAAAAATAAACACCCAAATGAAACCTTCATAATTGAATTTGTAATTTGACTCTTCATAAATCTATGCACTTTGTTTAGGGATGGAAGTGTTTTGTATGGAAGCAATGCTGAAAAGTTGGGTAAGGTGAGAACTTATAAAGATGGGAAGCTAAAGATCGACGACGACGGCCTTCTTCTTCATGATAATGACGGTGTTGCTATCTCTGGTGATGTTCGAAATAGTTGGGCTGGTGTCTCCACTTTGCAGGCTCTCTTTATTAAGGAGCATAACGCTGTCTGTGATGCCCTAAAAGTTTGTATATCTGACCTCTTATTGAGTGTTTGATAATATATATATATTTTTTTTTTCACAATGTCCTGTTTTATAAACATGTTTATTATCTTTTAATAAGAAAAAAAAAAAGCAAAAATAGATTTTTTTCTTCTTCTTTATTTATTTGTCTTTACTAAACATAAGTTCTATTTTGAAATCATTTCTTGGTTCTTGGTTTTTCAATTTTTAAATTAACAAGCTCAGAGTGTTTTGGTTATTGTTTTTTCAATTTTTAAATTAACAAACTCAAAGCGTTTTGCGTGATATATTTATTTTTAATGAAATAATAAAAATGATTATAATTTTATTGTGGTATATCTCTTTTAAAGTTTATTTTATTCTATTCCATATACTTATGGTAAATCTAAAAATTAATCCTTATTATTAATTTAAAATTAACTTTTTTAATCAAGTTGGAGATTCAACCTTTCGTTTTAGTGTTATTGTACTAAAAAAGTTGTAAACAAACAAAAGGAAAAAATGGATGTGACCTTACGAGAAAGATTCTTGAAAACAAGAACAATAGGTCAACAAATGTGTCTGTGTTTCTCAAAAATAAGAAAGAAGAAACATACAAGAAAAAGAAAAAAAAAATAATTATCCATTTTTGTTTGTTTGTTTTGTTTGATTCCTTTTTAATATATATTAAAATGAAATAATGTTAAAATTGGATGCAGAAGGAAGATGAAGATTTAGAAGATGAAGATCTGTATAGACATGCAAGACTTGTGACTTCTGCTGTGATTGCTAAAATTCATACTATTGATTGGACTGTTGAGCTTCTCAAGACTGACACTTTGCTTGCTGGAATGAGAGGCAATTGGTATTTATCTACTTACTCAATACTGGTCTCTTTACAAAAATTTCTAGTATTGAATTTCTTAGGACATACATTTGAGGTCAAATTCTCCATTTATTTTTTTTAAATTGTAAGGATATATCTATGCATTTCCTTTTTAAAAATGGTGGATAAAAGAATAAACTCGAAAGTTTGAGGAAAAAAAATATATATTAATTTTAAGAATTTAAGGGTTAAATTTTTTTTTAATTAGGGTCCAAAAACTAAACCTTAATTATGAATGTATTATTACAATTGCAAAAATAATTAATGATTTTTGAAATTTATGAGTGAGCAATTTTTTAATACAATAAAGATGAAGATTTGAATCTTTGTCCTTGTAAAAGGAAATAAATGTCCTAAGTTTTAACTAAACTATTGACTCATTGTCATGGTTTCTTTGATTTTATAAGGTATGGATTATTGGGAAAGAAATTTAAAGACACTTTTGGACATGTTGGAGGAGCCATTTTGGGAGGTTTAGTGGGTTTGAAAAAGCCTGATAATCATGGTGTCCCCTATTCCTTGACCGAAGAATTTGCCAGCGTCTACCGCATGCACTCACTCCTACCTGATGATTTCTATCTTAGGGATGTCTCTGTAAATCCTGATCACAACAAATCTCCACCATTGATTGAGAAGTACCTCCTCTTTCCCTCTCACCCTAATAGTTTCTCACTCTTTATAGTAATTTTTGTGGTTGTTTCAATCAATTTAACGGATTTTCATTTTTCTTCGATTAGAGTGCCAATGGGTAATATGATAGGACACAAAGGAGAAGAGGCCTCAAAGGAAATGGGCTTCACAGCCCTATTAGTTTCAATGGGGCATCAAGCAAGTGGAGCCCTAGAGTTGTGGAATTATCCAATGTGGCTCAGGGATCTCATAGCCCATGACATGGACGGCAAGGATAGGCCTGATCACGTTGACCTTGCAGCCCTTGAAGGTTTTGACCGAATCATAACCATTCATTTTTCTTCTAATTTAATTTGAACTGTTTGTTTACATCATGTTAAATATTTTTTTTTTTCATTTTGTAGTTTATAGAGACAGAGAGAGGAGAGTTGCTAGGTACAATGACTTCCGCAGAGGATTATTTCTCATTCCGATCTCCAAGTGGGAAGATCTAACGGACGATGAAGAGGCGATTGAAGTACTTCGGGATGTGTACGGTGATGATGTGGAGGAGCTTGATATTCTGGTAGGGTTGATGGCGGAGAAGAAAATCAAGGGTTTTGCCATCAGTGAGACTGCTTTTGTTATTTTCTTACTCATGGCGTCAAGGTAAACTAAACCAAACTTTCTTCTCTAGCTATTTGATTTTTTATTTTTTATTTTTTATTTTCCAAAATTAAATTTGTAAATACTATTTTTAATAGGTAGTTTTTTAAAAGATTTTTTTTTTCCATTTTAGGGTGTTTTTTAAATTTCAATTTTTCAAAACTTTTAAATTTGTTTAATTTTAAATTTTAATTTTATATTCAAATATTACCTTAAAAAATATAGAAACTAATTCAAATAAAACAACAGTAGAAAAACAAGTACAACTTTCAAATATAAAATGATTATCAAGCAGACTTAATTCTTTATAGTTTTCTTTCGCTCGCCATTTTGAACTATTTACAATATATTTTGTTCATTTTTTCTCGATTTTAACTTTGATTCTAGTTCTAGTATATATATATATATATATATATATATATATATATATATATTTTTACCAATTTTATCCCTTAATTACTTGCAAAATCCGAACATAAATTTTTATGCACATAACAAAGACTCTATAACACATTGCAACAAAGATGATTTAGTAGGATAAAAATGGATAATGCTCAGAATGTACAAGGATCAATATGATTCTTTTTAGAAGAGAACATGAACCAAAATAAGTGCTTTGAAAGACAAGGGCAAATATAAGATTTAAACAAATTTTCTATATGATTTAGAGACTATAATCAAACATGTTAAAACATCAAAGAACATACAGACAAAATAACTATGAAAATTCTCACATAAAATTTAAACCATTTGTTTCTATACACAATCTATCAAAACTATATGAAAAAGTTTGATGGTTTAATATAACCTTTTTTCAACGTTTAGAAAAACAAAACATAATGGTTATCTTACGTGTATTGCGTACTCGACTAACTCGAAAAAATGAAACCCTAATAATGCAGGAGGCTAGAAGCAGATAGGTTCTTTACAAGTCATTTCAATGAAGAAACATACACAAAGAAGGGATTGGAATGGGTAAACACAACAGAGAGTTTGAAAGATGTTATAGAAAGACATCACCCAGAGATTTCAAAGAAATGGATGAACTCATCAAGTGCTTTCTCTGTTTGGGATTCTCCTCCTAACAAGTCTAATCCCATTCCTATTTATCTTCGTATTCCTCATTGACTTTTTTTTTTCCTCTCTTTTCACCCTTATCGTAGTTGTGTTATTGTTGTCTTGTTTTCTTTTCTTTTTCTTTTCTGTTTTGATGTGAAATTTGAATTTTAATGATTATTAAAATGGCAATTATTCTTGTTTATCATTATACACAATGTGTTTTACGCAATGTGTTTTACGTACGGACTTCTAACCTTTGCACAACACCACAATACACAACTTAATTGACTATAACTTGTCTGTGAATTAGACAATTGATATAACATAGTTTTCTCAGGAAAACTAAGGATTTTCGATGCATTAGTTTAAAATTTTAATCGATTCAACAACCACAATTTTAGGATATTATGAATCAAGTTTTTTTCCTTAAAACTTAAAATTTTATTTTTTTAAGACATTTAAAAATGTGATTTCAGTTTTGAATAAAGGTAGGACAAATCATATATAAAGTTCTATAAAGCTGAATATATAAGTGCCAAGAGAAATGTATATAGCTCAAATAACATAAAACTAACATGTAAAGTCTTTCATTGTTATATCTCATATTTTTATTAGGTTGATTCCAATCTAAGTGTATGAGAAAAATATAGTGAGTGGAACAAATAATTTTAATAATGTAATTAAAAAAAACAAATTATTGATTTAGGGTTGAAGTGGAAACTAGTGACAAATGTAGGGTGGTTTTAAGTGTATATCTGTCCACGAGTTTTTTTCTTTTTTTTAATATAAAGTTTCTTAAGAGATATAGTTTATTTTTATTTTTGTTTAATATTGTTTATAAAACAGAACCACAAATCTCATAATTTACGCACACACTTGTAAACTAATTGAGAAATGTTTGATTTGGTGATAATATTATATTGTTTGGTTTATGTAGGATAAGTCCACATTAGAGATAAGATTGATCCTTTTCAGACATTATATATATAAAAACAAAAGAGTTAAAATAATGCTTACTTCACTAACCCAAATGAGTTTCTATATCACATATATGTAAGGCCAATTATTTTTTATTTCTTTGAGAAATGATGATACAAATTCTCCGAAAAACGATATATATAACAAGTTGTGAAAAATTTGAAGGAAGTAATAATAATATCAATTCGTAATTGTTTTCTTCTTCCAAGTTGATTTAAAAAACAATTGAAGGTAGCATGCCTAATTTTCTTTTATAAATAATGAAATAAAAATAAATAATTACAAAAATAGAGTTATTCAAATTATTTTAAAAAAATAGAGTTACTAAATCATAGCCAAATGAAATAGGATTGAAGTTGATTGTGTACCATGTCCATGAGTTCACCCTAAATCATGTACCACGTAAACGATTTAAGGGAAAATCAAATACGACGTACACGATTTAGTTGACATGAAAATTTTGTTGGAATAAATGGTATGTGACCCTTTGTTAAGAGTTGCATCTCCTTTCAATTTCATAAGTTGTGTTTTTTCAAAGGATGTATTCTTTCAATAAATAACCAAATTGAAGAAATGACACGATTATTTGAATAACCACGAATTAGTTTAATTGTGATTGTGATAATTTGATAATTAAGTAGATTTGTAATATTATCTTTTGACCTTACAAAACCAATTGTGGCAATTCTATTAGAAAATAGTTGTCTAATTGTATTAGGTCTTCGTCGTATATATGTTGAGACATATTATTATTCATTAAAAAGAGGTATAGTTTATATTCACACTTTAATTCCACACAACCCATTTGTCTATGTACGAAAAAATGGCCAAAAAAAAAAAAAATTCCATAGAGAGATTACATGTAAGCTCTGATTTGGAAGATAAAACTCGTATATACAATGTGCAGAGCTTCATCAACTCCAGAACCACCTTAATAATTTAGTCAATAGTTTGACTCTTTACCTTATATTATAAAAATACTTTTTAATTTGCATTATTTTTAAACAAATATTCTAAACTACCCTAATTTTGTCCTTTATTTTAAAAACTACATAATTCTTCAACTTGTCCCCATCACATTTTGATAATTCAAATAATCTCAAATAATATTATCTTGCATTAAAAAAAGTTGGTAACTTTTTGTTTTCTTTCTCTCTCTTTTATTTCTTCCTCTCCAATATATATATAGGGACGGAGAGATTGGGATTCCATGTTCTCTTTTAACAATTCAAGAGAAGTAGAGAGAAAAAAAGAAAAATGTGTGTTTTCCGAAGAGTGATTCAAAAGTTCATCCATAAAGATTTTCATGAAGTTGTTCAAAGGATGACTGTTATTGATACCTTTCTGTTCTTGGTGATGATTTTCTTCTATAGTCTTGTGTGTATTAATTAAAGTTTTGGTTTGTCTAACAACCATTTCTTTGTTTTATAAAATATTTATCCGAGACAAATTTTTTGTCTGTCAAAAAACAACATTTGACGACATCTGTTTTGTTTCAATTTCATATCTCTATGTTTAATTTATAAGTTTTTCTAATTTTATTTTCTTATGTTTTGGAATTTCAAACTAGGAACTAGGAAGAAAAAAAATTGATCTCAAAATTCTTTAAATGTAGAAAGAATAAATAGGAAAAAAAAAAAACATTTTAAACCCATGCTAACAAGATCACATTGTTTTTGAACTTGCAGATTATACATTCTGGTGATAAATTGGGAATGTGGCATAAAGTTCCAGTGATTTTGGGGCTATTTTATCTAGCAATTCGTCGACATCTTCATCAACAATATAACTTGTTCAATGTTGGAAAAACCCGTGTCGGAGGAGTTTGGTTCAAACCGGAGGATTTCCCTTACCGAACTGCCGATGGAAAGTACGATGATCCCTTCAATGATGGCGCTGGTGCCCGAGATACCTTCTTTGGTCGAAACATCCATCCTGTTGACCAATCCAAAAAGGTCTTATATCATATATATATACCATATGTTTTTGCTCCTTAGTCCTTACTTTATTTTTAAAAATTATTAACTCGAATCTTCGATCAGATCTATTTGATAACGTTTTTGTAGCTGTTGAAACCCGATCCTATGGTGGTTACTACAAAGCTCCTGGCAAGAAGAAAGCTTATAGACACTGGAAAGCAATTCAACGTGATTTCTGCTTCGTGGATTCAATTCATGATTCATGATTGGATGGATCATTTGGAGGATACCAAACAGGTCTAATGTTACCTTCTTCTTATTTATTTAATAACATAAAAGTACAAGGTTCAACAAATAGAGTTTGAAGTGTTAAAGAAAAATAATAATAACATTGAAGACCAAGAAGAGAAAATATTTTATTTGAACTTTTAAACCTTTTTTTTTTTCCATTTTTTTTTTCGTTTGAATGTTTTGGTTGCATCACATAATTTTATTGTATATACAAATCTAGATTATTGGTCCCTTAGATTTACACAATTTTATATATAGACATTTTGGTAGAAACTCTGTGTATGTATTCCTCTTTATAGAAGTTTGACATTTCAAATATGAAAACCGTGTAATTCAAGATATAAATTAATTTCATTTTTGAAAAATTATGACAGCCATGAAAACAATTTGCTTTTTAAAATATTAAAGAGGTACCTCATAATTTCGGCCTTGGGCCTTTTCCAAAAGAAATCTACAATTCATTAATAGGTTGCCTTAGCAGGTTAGACATATATGCCTTTGTGTTAAGACTTCAACAATCAACGATAAACATAAGACGTAATGTAGTAGAGAATTTAACATGGAGATTTATGTGGTTCACTAAAACAGTATGTTATATAAGTCTACGGACAAAGGGATAATAATTTATTATTAGAAAAAATAATTCAAATTACAAATCAGAGGCTTCTCTGGGGTTAGAAAGTTTATATAATATACTTCTTTCAATCTTAAAGTAAAAAACGTAAATAACGTAAATATGATAAATGCAAATACAACTTAGGTCTCTGAAATATAGCAATCGAAATAAAATAGGGTGCGAAGTTAAATAAACATGAAAGTGTAATAAAACGATGAGTTGAATTAGGTAAACATATCTAGAGCTTATTTGGATTGTCTTAAGAAAAAAAATATTTTTCAAAATTCTTTATTTAAACTCTTTTGATAAAAACAATTTAAAATACACTTCAAAAGTTATTTTTAGTGGTTGCCAAATACTCTAATTTTTTCGAAGTAATTTATTTTTTAAATTAAATATTTGAAGATGTATTTCAATCACACCATTGATCGTTGAAAGTACAGGTTGAATTGGTGGCTCCATGTGAAGTTGCAAGTGAGTGTCCAATGAAATCCTTCAAATTCTTCCAGACAAAACAGGTTCGCACAGGCCTTTTGGATAACAAAATCGGATCTATTAACATTCGAGCACCTTGGTGGTAAGAATTTTTTTAACCTATAAAAGTTAAGTTACGAGTTTAGTTCTTGAACTTTGAGATTTAAGATTTGTATCTATTTGATCTCTAAATTATTTTAAAATATATATTAGTTTCATAAACTTTCAATTTTGTGTTTAATAGATCTTCATAAATTTGTAATTTTAAAAAATTGATTAGTCTATTAAATATAAATTTAAAGCTTAAGTTGATGAATTTTGTTTAGGGATGGAAGTGTTTTGTATGGAAGCAATCAAGAAATGTTGGGGAAGGTAAGAACTTATAAAGATAGGAAACTAAAGATCGACAATGACGGCCTTCTTCCTCATGACAAAGACGGCATTGCCATCTTTGGCGATGTTCGAAATAGTTGGGCTAGTGTCTCTACTTTGCAAGCTCTCTTCATTAAGGAACATAATGCCATCTGTGATGCGTTAAAGGTTTGTATCTCTAACCTCTTACTAAGTACATGTTTCATACCTTTATCGTCTTTTATTTTTAAGTGGTTTTTAAAGGAAAATAAAAAAAAATACACTGTTGTTTTTGTTTGGTAATTAGTGTTTTTTTTCTTATTTCCTATTTGTTGGTTTTTTTTTTTTTACAATAGTTATTGCTCTTTTATAAAGCTATGTAAGTTGTGTTCTAAAATCATATATATATTTTTTTTTTCATTTTTAAATTAACAAACTCAAACATTTTGTGTGATAGATTAACCCTTAATAAAATATTAAAGGTTATAACATCGTTGTGGTCGGTCTCTTTTAAGATTTATTTTATTTTAATCTATATACTTATTATAAATCTTAAATTATTCTTTGTTATTAATTTGGAGTTAATTTTAACCAAAATTAGTAAAATAATGATGATTCATTTTGATACAAGAAAAGACACAATGGGAATACATGTTTTCAAAATTTATAGGGAGAAAGGTAGTATAGACTAATTTAATTTTGAAAAATCCTAGGACTAAATTGAAGATGTTATGAAAGTAAGATAACTAAATTTGAAGTATCTAATAAGTACATACACTAAAGTTACAAATCATTTTAAGTTTCTCTTTTAAACAATTGTTTTTTCAAATTTTGATTAAAATGTCCATACAAGTGTAGGTAAGTGGACAAAACATCTATCTATTTACCTTATTTGAAGTTAAAACCTTATTTGAAGTTAAAGATTCAAATCTCATTTTTACACTCGTTCAACTAAACAAAGGTAAACAACAAAAAAGTAGTATTTTCATTTATGTTTTAGAGAAAGTTAAAAAATAACTCTAAATAAAAATCTGATTTTTTACCTTTGTAATATTAAATGTGACATTTTGCCATAATAAAATCAATACTAATAATAGTATTTTTTTTTTTAAAGTTAAAGATTCGATATCTCATTTTAGTCATTTTGTACTAGAAAATATAAAAAATAATATAGAAGGAAAAATTGATGTGACCTTTTTGAGAGAGAATCTTGAAAACAAGAAAAAAAGAAAAAAAAAAAAAAAAAAAAAAAAGAGGTTAAATGTTTGTGTTTTCCCAAAATTAGGGAAGAAGAAGCATACATTAAAAAACGACAAATTATCCTTTTTTTTCCATTTTATTTATGGCTTTTCCGCTTTTCACAGCAACTCTTTTCACACCTCCGTATATGTGTCGCCTGATCATTGAAATTGCTCAAGATATTTTTTTTTCTTAGTTCAAGATCTCTCTTACTAAATAGAATCAAAGAATTAGTAGATCCGTTCTATCCAAAATAGAAATGGGCTAGGGTTATGAACTTATAATCTATAATCTGATGATCGAGTCTTTGTTTGATTCCTATCAAGGACAAAAATATCGTTATTGATGTAAATATCCATATCTCATATTTAAAGATATATCGATGGATATTCCATGAAAAGTCATGAATACCACAACAATTTATAAAAAAATATAGTAAAATTTTAGTAAAATTTCACGACAAACTTATTTAAGTAATAAACTATGACTTTAAGTATATAAGTCAATAATTTGAAGTAAAGTATTATTAGTAATGGAATAATAGATAATAGTGAAGATAAAAAAAATGATAAAGTGTAAATATTTCATTAATAAAGTCTAAGTCATACAACTAGAAGGTCAAATTAGATAATATATAGAGGCTCTAAGTTTGAATCTTCGTCTCTTCCATGAGTAAGTTGTAGTCCCTGTGTATGGATCGATGTGTTATACTCATCACTATAATCATGGGAACCATAATCCCTTGAATGACTACAGTTACCGTTAGAATAATCATAATCACTATTGTGCTAGACATATTGTCTATGTTTATAATGACGGTTGAAACTCATCCCCTTCATATTTAAGGTGAAATGATGTGAAAATTCAATTCAAAAAGTTTGAATGAGGCTAAAAGTAAATATATGTTAATTTTCTCAAATTTTGTTTATGGAATTGAAAGTTTTGGATGGTAAACGAAGCAAAACTTTCATCAATTTAAGCTTGAGGTGAAATAATGTGAAAATTCAATGAAAAAAAGTTTAAATGAGGTTAAAAATTAATATATCTATGTGTGTGTGCTTTTGTGGTTTTTCTTTAAATTCAACATTTTTTCAAAAGAAAGTTTTGGATCGAAGTTAAAACTGAAAATTGAGAAAATTTACAAATTGAAAAAGGTAGTACATTGGAAAAACTTGACGTTGGAAAAAGAAAAAAGAAAAAGATATATAAAGATATTAAAACGCATATTGATAAATCAACAAAATATTCAACGAATATTTTGAGCTGGGAACGATATTTTCATCAAACAATATATCGTTAAATTTTGAGAAAAACGATCTTACCTTTTAATATATCTTTCTGATACTTAATTCTATGCATAGTTATAGTTTAGAGAAGAGAGAGAAATATATATTAAAATGAAATAATGTTAAAATTGGATGTAGAAGGAAGATGAAGATCTGTATAGACATGCAAGGCTTGTGACTTCTGCTGTGATTGCTAAAATTCATATTATTGATTGGACTGTTGAGCTTCTCAAGACTGACACTTTGCTTGCTGGAATGAGAGGCAATTGGTACTTTACCATCCAATCTCTTCGTCACACACTTGCAAAAAATTTACTAATATTAACTTTTTAGACAAATTAGAAAAACCACTCGTAAAATATCGCGGTGATTGCAATTACACCCTCAAATTTCTACAAGTGCTAAAATTGAACCCTACTTATAGTGGTTTCTTTAATTTTATAAGGTATGGATTAATGGGAAAGAAATTCAAAGACACATTCGGACATGTTGGAGGACCTATTTTGGGAGGCTTAGTGGGCTTGAAAAAACCAAATAATCACGGTGTCTCTTATTCCTTGACTGAAGAATTCACCGGCATCTATCGTATGCACCCACTCTTACATGATGATTTCTACCTTAGAGATGTCTCTGTAGATCTTGATCACAACAAGTCTTCACCACTACTGAGAAGTACCTCCTCTCTCTTTCCTAATTGTCTTCTCATTTTTATCTAACATCAATTATTGAATAATTATTTTTTATTATTTCAACCAATTTAATGGATTTTAATTTTTGTTTGAATAAAATGCCAATGAGTAATATGATAGGGCACAAAGGAGAAGTGACTTCAAAGGAGATGAGATTCACAGCCCTATTAGTTGCAATGGCCCATCAAGCCAGTGGAGCCTTAGAGTTGTGGAATTATCCACTGTTTTTATGTAACGACCCGACTAATACATTCTAAACGGACCATTACTCAATGCATGCAAATTTTTCAAGAAAGACACTGTACAATTAGTAAGAGAGAAACAATACTTTCCATAGAAATTTCTGTTTATTTAAACCCAAGAAAAACAATGCATAACATATAAAAGAGAATTTTGGTTCGGGGTACCCGTAATAAAAATCAATAAAATTTCATGAACAGGAATCCACATACAAAATAAAAGACAAGCTTCAAAACAAAATTTGACAATTTAACAAAACTCATTAAAACATGCAGTACTAAGCGGAAGCTACTGCGGGTCCAGTGAAGCCATCAATGATTCCTCTTATCATTCGCCATCACATTCTTTCCCTTACCTGAAAAAAAAATATAAGATGAAAAGATGAGTAATTATATTACTCAGTAAGTGACCCCACTACCGGAGCCGGGCTAGGCACCCAAGTCCTTTAAGTGCATCAACCATAAGACATGCATATCTAACATACTTTTATAGGGAACTGGTTATACTCGCCCTACAGTTGGTTTTGGATGTTCACAAACCTCTGGAGCCCCCGAAGGAACTCTTACCTCTGGTGATCCCGAAGGAACACAAACCTCTAGTGCACTTGAAGGAGCACAACCTCTGGTGAATCCGAAGGAACACAAACCTCTAGTGAACCCGAAGGAACACATCCTCTAGTGACCCCCAAGGACCACAACCTCTAGTGAACCCGAAGGAACACATCCTCTAGTGACCCCGAAGAACCACAACCTCTGGTGAACCCGAAGGAACAAATCCTCTAGTGACCCCGAAGGAGCACATCCTCTAGTGACCCCGAAGGACCACAACCTCTAGTGAACCCGAAGGAACACATCCTCTAGTGACCCCGAAGGACCACAACCTCTAGTGAACATCCAACTGACGTAGGGGAGTTACCACTACCCATCTTACATGCTCAAACAAATTCGCACTCCTTCCATTCCATAAATTCATACATTAATAGTACTGTTCATAAACATTTCATAGTACAAACATATGCATTATCATTCACATAAATCCTTTAGACATGGGAATTTCATACAAGCATGCTATATCACATGGGGCTTAGATATTCTACTACATCATGGCAACTAACATATGGCGAGGAGGCGGTTCAGGTAGTAAGCTCACTTACATTGAGACTAGGTGCAAATAGCTAACCAAATAGCCAATTCTCACAAAATGCTTGGGTTAAAACCCCAAAGTGCAACTAAGCCACAATCTTCTTCCATACTTCAAACAATGAGTCCAACCAAAATGGACCCTTAAACCCGCTTGGATAGCTTGTTTCTGATTCCAAAATCCATGGAAGCCTGAATCTAAAATCCAACCTCAATGAGTAACAACAATTAAAACCAATTCACGAAATTACGAGATAATCAGCAATACTTACCAAAACAGTCCTGACCTAACCAAGTCTTGAAATCCTAGCGTAACTCACGAAAACGATAATGCCAGAGAGAGCAGCTGGGCAACAACTTGCAAACCCATTGACATCCAAGATTGGCTTAAGTATATATATATATATATATATATATATATACTTCTTTAAATTCTCTTTCCTTTTCCTTTTCCAGAACCATAAATATATATATTTAAATTTCCATTTTCCTTTGCCTTTTCCTTTTCCTTTTCCCAAAACAAAACACAACTTATTTAATATAATATTCCTCAACCCATCAAATCAAATTTTTTCCAACCACCACTTAATAATTTATTTAACCAAAATATCTTCTAACAAATCAATTCCCTAACTTAAATTCAATTCTAACTTATCCTCATATTTTCTTAAATTAATCAAGTTTTTAAATCTCACCCAATTTCTAATTTAAATCCAACTTTTAAATCTCTCCCAAATAAATTCAATTTTTCACTAATTGAATCAAATCCAAATCTTTTATCACGATTACTTTAAATTGAATTATTTTCTCAACATAATCCAATTAAAGCTTCAAAATTCAAACAACTAACCAAATAATTCAAGAAAATAAATTTTTAAAAAAAACAAATTACTTGAAAATTTGGGATGTCACATTTTAAGGGATCTCATAGCCCAAGTGGACAGCAAAGATAGGCCCGATCACATTGACCTTGCAGCCCTTGAAGGTTTTGACCGAATCTCAGTCTTCATTTCTTTTCTCATTTAATATGAACCGTTGGTTTACATCATGGTAAATGATATCTTTTCCATTTTGCAATTTATAGGGATAGAGAGAGGAACGTTGCTAGGTATAATGACTTCAGCAGGGGATTATTTCTCATTCCGATCTCCAAGTGGGAAGATCTAATAGACGATAAAGAGGCGATTGAAGTGCTTCGTGACATGTACGGTGATGATGTGGAGGAGCTTGATATTCTAGTGGGGTTGATGACAGAGAAGAAAATTAAGGGTTTTGCAATTAGTGAGATTGCTTTTGTCATTTTCTTGCTCATGGCTTCAAGGTAAAACTAAACCGAACTTTCATCTTTATTTGTTATTTTTAATTTATTTTTTGACATTAGGTAACCTAAATACTGCTTATCTAGCTTTTAACTATGTTTTTAAAATTATTAAAATTTATCTTTATTTTTATAATTTGACTACTAATTCAAATGTTGGTTTACGAAAAAGATGAAAATCAATAATAATAATAATAATAATAATAATAAGAAAATAAGAAAAACTTTATTGGGTATTCAATGGAACTTAATTATTTATAAGTTTTCTTTCAGTGACTAGCTTTGAACTACTTACGCTGTTTGTTCAGGTTTCTTCGATTTTAAATTCTATTTTAATAGTATTTTTTATCAATCTTATTCCCTAGCTACTTGCAAACTCCAAATACAACCACATAACAAAAACTTTTTAATACAATGCAACAAAGACGATTTTAATACCATAAAAATAAATGTTTTGATTATTTAAAAGTACAAAAATCAAAATAAATGTTTACAATAAATCTAGGTTTTTTTAGAGATATTTTTAAATATAGCAAAACGAAACAAATTATTTACAAATATAAAAAAATTTCGCTGTCTATTATCGATAGATCACGATAGACTTCTATCGTTTGAGTGATAAAACGTGATATACTTCTATCATTAAAGCAATATAAGTCTATCGCAATCTACCATATTTATATAAGTCTATCGCAATCTACCACGAATAAACAATGAAATTTTTTTATATTTATAAATAGTTTGATATTTTTTTATTTATAATAATTTTCTTTTTTTTATATATATAATTTAGGAATAAGTTAATTAAAAGAACAAAACAAAATAAGTGTGGAAGTTCTAAAACCATTTGTTTTAATGGACGGAAACAATGAACTTGAGCTATCAAAACTATAAGAAAATAAGTTTAATGTTTTAATATAACCCTTTGGTTTTACTTTTTGTAGTAAATTGTTTACAATAATACAAAAAAAAAAAAAAAAAAAACATAATGCTTACCAAATGTGCATTGTGTACTTTACTGACCAAAGAAATAAAAATCATAATAATGTAGAGGTTAGAAGCAGATAGTTTCTTCCCATGTTATTTCAACGAAGGAACATACACAAAAAAGGGATTGAAACATACACAAAAAGGGGATTGGAATGGTTAAACACAATAGAGAGTTTGAAAGATGTTATAGAACGACATCACCCAGATATTTCAAACAAATGGATGAACTCATCTAGTGCTTTCTCTCTTTGGGATTTTCCTCCTAACAAGTTCAACCATGTTCCTATTTACCTTCGTATTCCTCATTAATTGGGTCTTCTCTTTTGTTTTTCCACCCTCATTCATGGTTTTGTTGTTGTCAATCGTCTTGTTTTCTTTTCTTTTTCTTTTATATTTTAACTTGAAATTTGGACTTTGATTTTCATATTTTCGAAATAAAAAAATGGTTGTTGTTCTTGTTTCTCATTATACATACAACTTATTTTACGTAAGGACTCTTAACCTTTAATTTGCACGACATCGCAATACAAAACTTAATTAACCATAATAACTTGTTTGTGTCTAAGACTAACGATTTTAATTAGACAAATGATCTTACATAGCTTCATCGGGGAAGTTAATTGAGGATTTTAATGATACAATTATTAGTTTAAAATTTTCATTGTATTAAGAGTAAAACTTTTGGTTTAAATGACGTCACACTTTATTAATGAGATGAATGAACTGTATATATACACAAATATATACGAGAAAGGCAATAAGTTGTTTCCAAATAAATAAAATAAAAATAAAAATTGAAATTAATAACAGACACTAACAACCAATAACAGACCAACTTAAAATCAAAGCTATTCTTCTAATATATATTGATTTGAACAACCAAAATTTTAAAATTGACTTTTTCTCCCAACTTTCAAACTTTATCTTTTTCAGGACATTTAAAAACATAATCGAAATTTTGAATAAAAAGATGGGACAAAAAGTATATAAAGATCGATAAAGTCAAATATTAGTGTAAAAATATTAAACAAAATCAATTGATATAAAATATGTAGTATCAACTCCAATGTCCTTAAAAGCAGCTCAAAAAACTATTTTTAAGGCGAAGCCGGATCATGATTTGTGATATATTTGGATGGCTGCAATAGATATAATTGGTAATGTTGGTATGTTTACCGTATTCTCTTCCAAAAAAATGTTGGTATCTTCATGCAAGTACATCAATCGGAAAAAACCAATTGCCATTGGAGATGATGGCATAGTCAATATCGGGTACGTGTTGCATCCAACCATCATCGAGCTTTGTCGACTTGTAGGTCGAAAATGCCGGTTCCCATTCCATTCACAACTCTCTCCTCCCTAGACACAAGGAATTTTGTCCAAACCATCTTCTAAAACCTATCCTCTTTGAGTTTTGGTACACATCTTCTGGAGTTTCTACCTGCTAAACTTCATTATAAGGTTCAGAATTCAAATTCTGTTACTTCTAAACTTTTTTAAATATGTCAACATGCACTTTTGCATTTTCATGAGTTTGACATGCGATAAATTGACATTTTTATTATATTGTAAAAAAATCCACACAATATTAAAAATAAGTAACAAAATATTAGTAACGTAAATACAATATAAATAAATAAATAATCCTCATTAGTTGATAATGTTGTAATCTTTTTCCATAAAACAATGAATCGTATTAAATTTTGGGGGAAAAAGGAAAAATAATAAAAACCAACCTTCCTTCATTTATTTATTTATGAAGTAATTACAAGCATTAATTCAGAAAGTTTAGGCTTCAATTTCAATAATGAACTGGGTTAAATTAGTCACCTTAAGAAGTGATGAAAGCCCAAATTTTATGGAGGCTCAAGTTTAAGGGCCTAAGGTATTGTTTGGGATTGGATTGGCCAGTCCAACCTTCAACAGCCGAGCTCATAGCAGGTGAAGCTTCGATTGGGCTTGGAACGACCCGTTGGATTAGCCCATCAAATGTTAATTATTTAAATATACGTATTTTAAATTTTTTAAATAAAATGTTATTAAAAATTTATTAGAATTGTGTTTTTATTAAATTTATTTTAAATTTTTATTACTTTTTCAAGATAAATTTATTGATATTATAAAGTGTTATTTAATGTTTAATTTTCTTACAAAGTTTTTAACTCTTTGAAAAATTTTATGTTAACTCAAAACTATGATAAATATAAATATATTTTAAAAATATTAAGAATTTTTTTAATATATTAAATATAATAAATGAAGAACTATACACAATTAAAACTCATATTCCAAAGAATTTTAACTATGTCTAACTTATTTTATTTCCATGGTGAATTAACCTTAAGCAAATACATAAAGTTTTGGCAACTATTTTTTTCATTACTAAATTTATGTCAAATACTTACTATTTAAATTAAATGAAATATATACTCATTCAATATTCTAATTTCACCATAGAAATTTAAATTATAACAAATAACCACGTGCAATGCACTTGTCTTTTAACTAGAAAAAAGTAGGCTTTATTTGATAACCATTTAGTTTTGAGTGGCAATGCACATGTTTAGTAATTATCTTTTGTTTCTATTTTTTTAAAAACAAAAATCTAAAAACATTGATTTTTGTTTTCTATTTCCTATCAATTGAAAACTAAATATATGTTTGATAATTGTATTCATTCTTTTTTCTTTTAAAAATTCAAAATATGTGTTGATAACTTTTTTAGTTTTTATTACTATTATTTTTTATTTTTCTTGCATTTCTGGCATTTTTTGCATTTTTTTCTCTCCGGTATGCATAATAATAAAATTATATTTTATTTTTAACATTCTAAAGTTTTCATATTGGATAAAATGATATAGATTTTTGAAATGTACTCATTAATCATAAATGAAAGGAAGAAAATAACAAAAATAAATATTTGAAAAAATACAATTAAATAATTTTATTTTTGTAAAAGAATATTTCAGAAAAGTAAAGAAACAATAAAAACATTTCATATGATCCACCAAATTCATAATGTTTTCTTGTGACAATTTTATTTCCTCTATTATGCTCAAAGTATCACAAAAAACTGTCTCCTAAGATATATAAGTAATAATCCTTGAATGTTTCAACCATAAGACTAATTGAACACTACAGTGAGAGAATAAGTATATATTATATATAAAAGGGATTGAGATTTAGGGAAACAATTCACTATATGTGACTATTTGTGAATAATTCAAATAGATTCATCTCTTGATAACGAAGTTGTGTATTTACAGAAAGGTATATCTTTCATTAAGGTGTTGTGTCATTTAAACAAGAAAATCACAATCTTATGAAAAGTTGTGATATTAATCTATACTATATTAAAAGAGGGTAAGTTGGAGAATTTTTGTAACGACCCGACTTATACGATCTAATCGGACCATTACTCAATGCAGGTAAAATTCAAAGAACGACATTATGCTGAATAGTAAACAAAAAACAATGCTTTTCATAGAAATTTCTTCTTATATTAATTCAAGAAAACAATGCATTAACCAATAAAAGAAATTTTTTGTTCGGAGTACCCCTGATAAAATCAATAAAATTTTCATGCACGAAAATCCACATATCAAGTAAAAAGACGAGTCTCAAAACAAAATTGGACAGTCATATGATTCTCCTTCCTCGACTTCGGTTCTGTCTCCTGGTTTTCAATAACCCGCCTTCGCCCTCCCGTGCACCCGCCTTAGGCGGGGCCGATCCGGCGACTAAGATAGTCGCGCCAGAGGTCGCCGGTTGGGCAGTAAGGGTCGGAGAAGGGCAATCACTCATTCTTAAAACCAGCATTCTTAAGACCAAAGAGGCGGGCAGAAAAGGGGGGACTTGTGAAAGTCAGGAGTGAGAAAGAAAAACTTGGTTACGGGAACCGAAGGTTAGGCCGATTTGAAGCTAGACCTAAAAAAGTTGGACAAAATTCAGTAAAGCATGCAAGACTAAGCGGAAGCTACTACGGGTCCCGTGATGCCATCAAGGATTCTTCTTGTCATTTGCAGGCACATTCTTTCCTTTACCTGAAAAACATATAAGGTGAAAGGATGAGTAATTATATTACTCAGTAAGTGACCCCACTACCGAAGTCGGACTAGGCACCTAGGTCCTTTAGGTGCATTAAACATGAGACATGCATATCTATCATACTTCTATAGGGGAATGGTTATACCCGCCCACTGTTGGATATGGATGCCCACAAACCTCTAGAGCCCCGAAGGAAACTCTCACCTCTGGTGATCCCGAAGGAACACAAACTTCTAGTGCACTCGAAAGAGCACAACCTCTGGTGATCCTAAAGGAACACAAACCTCTAGTGCACTCGAAGGAGCACAACCTCTGGTGAACCCGAAGGAACACGACCTCTAGTGAACCAGAAGGAACACATCCTCTAGTGATCCCGAAGGAACACATCCTCTAGTGAACCCGAAGGAACACATCCTCTAGTGATCCCGAAGGAACACAACCTCCTGTGGACATCCAACCGACGTAGGGGAGTTACCACTACCCATCATACATGTTTAGTCAAATTCACACTCCTTCCATTCCATGAATTCATACATTAACAGTACTGTTCGTAAACATCTCATAGTATAAGCTTATACACTATCAGGCATATACAACTTAAAGACATGGAAATTTCATACAAGCATCTTAAATCATACGTGGCTTTGGAAATCTACTAAATCATGGCAACTAAACATAAGGCCCGAAGGCGGTTCAGGTAGTAAGATCACTTACTTGAGGATTAATCCATAAAATTAACCACACTGCAACTCTAGTAGAAACTCCTGAACAAACTGGGAATAAAATTCCTCTAACTTAAGTTAGTCCACAAGTCTAGTCTATCATAGGCAACCTCAAAAGTTTGTTCGAGAGAGTCCTTACCCGTACGTGACCAAACTCGTAGCTTCCTCCAACCCTACGGACTAAAGCAATCGCCGATCACCTATTAAGATGTACCAATTAATTCGTATTCCCCAAATATTTACCAAAATATGCAACTAACCCACTCAGGTTTGAGATACTCACTTAGGGGATACCGATCTGGTCAGGCGAGCAAGTAATCACTGCCGAGAACTAAATTCTGAGCGAGAGCAAGAGCCGAGCGAGAAAGCGAGAGCTGAGCAAGAGAGCGAGAGCCGAGAGCGCGGGAGAGCAAGAGGCACAAAAGTCAGCGAGAGAGCGAGAGGCCGAGAGTGTGAGAGCGACCTTGGGCGAGGGAGAGCGTGAGGGGAGCGGGAGAGCGAGAGGCCGACAGCGTTACTCTGGGCGTGAGACAGCGATACTCTGAACGTGGACTCCCCGGGAAATGATCGGCAGTGGAGAGAGAGAGAGAGATGGCGGGGGCAGAGGGAGAACGGAAGGGGGCGGCGGCGGTGGAAAACGGGGAGGAAAAGAGGAAAGAGAGACGGCGGAGAGGGAGAGAGAGAGGGATGGCCCTTTTTTTTACTGCACGCAAATCGAGGAGGGTGGGTTTAAACTAAACCCTAATTCCTCCCCCTCCTTAAATCATTAATTCCACTTTTCCCTTTTTGTTTTCTTCAACCAAATAAGATAAAATCTTCTTTATTCAAACTCCAATCCCACCAAATCCATTCATTTTATTTTATTTGCCCCAAAATAAAATTATCCTTTGCCAATTCCTAACAATTTCTTTAAATCCACCTAAGACTCTCCAACCTCCCTAAATGCTAATTTTAAAACTTTCCTCCTTAATCTAAATAAATACATAAATGCATATAAATAAATATAATTTCTTTTTTTTTTATGCATAATGACTTAAATTAACTTAATAGGAGAATTTACCTGAACGATTTGGGTTGTCACAATTTTCACCTTCCTATTTTGTCCTTGATTTTTAAACTTATTCCATTATGCCCTTCTTGAATAGTTAGTTATAACTTTTTTTTTTAGGAATGATATATTTTCCCTAAAACACCTCTCTTGAGAGGAGACGACTTATCAAACACCTTTCTATATAAAGAGACCATTAATTTTTTTTTTCTTCGCAATTCACCTCTTTTAAAAAAAAGGTAACCATCGTCCTATGTTTGTTTTTCTACATTTTTTTTCAGAAATTTTGATTTTCTTTTATTTTATATTTGTTTGTGGGAACTTTGTTCATCTTCTTCCTTTTGTTGTTGTTTTGTTTTTTGTTTAGTACATTTTTTGTTGTGTGTATTATTGTATGTGTTTTCTTCCCTACATTTTTTTTCTCAACATCCTTGAAGAAGGCATTATCAAACAAAAAAAAAAAAAATGCAAGTCCTCATGTGTTTACTTCAATTCACCACTTATGAAAAATATTTTACATTTATTTTTAGGAAGTTTTAAATTTTTTTTATTTTAATTTATATTTGTTTGTGAACACTTTGTTCCTCTTCTTCTGTTTTCTTTTGCTTTTTGTTTCATAGTTTTTTGTGTGTATTATTGTATGTGTTATTGTATGTGTTTTCTTTTGATTTATATACATATTATTGTATGTGTTTTCTTTCCTATATTTTTTTTCTCAACATCTCCCCAAAAAAGCATTATATCCAGCAAGAAAAAAAAAAAAAAAAGAAATTGTAAGTCATTCTCGGTATACTTCAATTTTTTTTTCATTTTGATTCACATTAGGGGTTTATTTTTAGAATTTAATTTTTTTAAAAAAATGTAAGTCAATCTTGGTATACTTCAATTGTTTTTTCATTTTGATTCACATTAGGGGTTTATTTTTAGAATTTAATTTAAAGTGTAAATATGAGAGAAGAGATTAACTTAGAAATTTAGGGAAGGGAAAGATATTGAAAGAGGAGTTATTTTGAATTTTTTTCTTAAAAAAAAAAAAAAATACGTATTCTCTATTTTGAATTAAGGAATAAAGAGATGGAGGAAGGTTGAGAATATTCTAAAAAAAAAAGTACGTAATTCATTAGCATACTTTATTGTTTTTTCTAAATCCACATAGGAGATCTTATTTTCTGAATGTTGAGAAAATTGTTAAGGGAAGGATCAATTTGAGAAAATTAGGATAAGAAAATATGGGGAGAATATTAGTGAGATAATAGAGTGTAAAGATTTACCTCCTAATTTTAATTGCATCTCAATTTTAAAATCTACATCTTCAAATGCAATTGTGATTTATATTTTATATTTATTTTTCTCTTAGTTTCTTGTATTGCATCTCAATTTTCTTGTATTCTATGACATAAATAATCTTTTAAAAAACTAACGCCGTTTAATTACTTTGAATTAAAACTATAATATTTCACATATATATATAAGATGATATTTCTTTTGTGTATGAGAGTGACTATAACCACAAATATATGATAACATTGAAATAAAAATTATTGTATTATGTATATTTAATTATGAATGCAATTTTTATTTAATATACTATATAGAAGAATTTTTTATGGAAGTAATGATAATATGAAAACGTTAAAATTAAAATTCTTACATTATTATTATAATTATTATTATTTTGACAAAAACAATTCATAAACAACAAATTAGGGGGGAAAATGATCAACTTTTAGAAGGGAATTCACCCATGGTGGGATCTCCAAGATAAATTGAGATAAATTGGTGTTAGTATATGTTTGCGGGCATATGTAACAAGTTTGTGCCCAATGGAATTGTAATGGCGATTAAAAAAAAATAATAAAAAAAAAAATACTTGGGATACCCTCTACAATGTAAATCACATAAAAAGTCTATGAAATACTAAATTTCATTACAATAACGTAATGATCTATTCATAATCAATTAAAATGGTTACATTATATCTAACTTTTACATATTGCAGTAATTAAAATTCAAAACGAATATATACATTATTTATTTATTAAATGCTTAAAAAGTAATATATTCTAAAAATTTTAATTAAAACGACAATGCATGTGTATTTTTACTAGATTTTTTTAAAAAGACAAATTAATTGTATGTATATTTTTCACAGTTTTAACTTTGAATTTTTCTAATTTTAAAATTGTCTAAAAAATTGAAGTCATTCCTGTTAAGGAAAAAAATGTTTTAGAATTAACGTGTAAAAAAAGTATTTTCAAAAGTATTTAACATGCACCCTTCAATTTTATTTAAAAAAAAAAAAAAAAAAAAAAACTGTTATTATAAAATGGAAAAAATTAAAACCGAAAATTATTACTATATATGCACATACAATTGCCATTGGATAAAGCCACTTTTTCTTATTTTATAATTCAATCTTTGTACTTAAACGCGAAAGCAATTTATGAAAACAAAAACACGTTTTCTAAAATGGTTTTTTTTTTAAACGTTTCTAAAATTAAGAAAAGAATTGTAAATTAAAGATACCTATTTTTTAGAAACTAAAAACAAAAGACCAATTGGTTATCAAATAGCCTCATAGCTTTTACAAACGTATTTTCATTTTTAGAATTTAACTAAGAATTGAACTATTATAGTATGTGCAAATCATTGTAAGAAATTGAGAGAAAATATGTTTAATTTTCAAAAACTAAAAATAAAAAAAAAAAATAGTTATCAAATGAAACCTCAAAGATCTATTAGATATTTTTCGAAGTTTATAGACTAAACAAACACAAATTTAAAGTTCAAGAGGTAAACTTGTAATGTACCATTTCAAAATTTATTTTTCGGACAAAAGAAATATTCCTTACATTGATGATATATATTTAGAGGCATGAGAAATTTAAGCAAACCAAGTTGGGGTTTCTAAGCTTCTGAGTGTTCCACCATACACGGATCTCTCTCAACTTTAAAATATATTTAACATGATGACTTCCAATTTATTTTGTGTTTAATATAAATCCCTAACCTAGTCAACTTTCTTAAATTAAGTAGTCAATTTTTTTTAAAAAAGAATTTAGTAGTCAACCTTTTATTCTTAAATTAAGAAATATAGTAGACATGTTAAAGTGAGCATAGTTTAACGGTAATTAACATGGTCTTCTTTCTTAGAGGTCGGAGATTCGATCCTACACCCTCACAGTTGTTGTACTCAAAAGAAAAATAAATAAATTCAGTAGACATAATTGATAGGGTAAAATATTTACAAATATAGCTAAATGTATCACTATCTATCAATGACAGAGAGAGATGATAGACATGACATTTTGTTATATTTGTAAATTTGTAACTTTATTATAAAAAGTATCAAATAATTCAAAGATCTTTGTTTAGACAAATACAACTACCAAACCACCGAGTAATGTCTAACCCTCCTCATCCAAGATGATGAGGAGAATACTATTTGAAAAAAAAAAAAAAATCTTTTCAGATTAAAGAACGCCCTTAAGATGATGTCAAAGTTACTATAGCTTTGGTAGATCTGACCTCACATTCCTCGTGAGGTTAGGGACCTAGTATAATAAAAATTAAGTATATTTAGAAACCTATTTGACATACATATGAAAAGTTCAAATATAAAAGGTTTTTACAATAATTGTAGTGATGGGAGATTAAACCTCCAACCTCAAGAGAGTGAGTGTTTGTTAATTGTCTCTGAGTGCATCCCACTTTGGTGTTATTCAAACTTTATAATATTAAATCATGGTCATTAATTTCTTAACCTAAACTTTTTTACATTTTAAAATTCAACATGTTAGCTGTTCGGAATGTGTAATTACAACAAATACTTTATAGAATTTATGAAACGTCAAGAGTATATGAACTAAATTAAATATACTCTACCTATACACGATGTAACACATCCATTCAAATATAGTGAGATAAAGGCACCGATTAAATTTTATATTTTCAGATCAAATAACATCCTTGAGAGGATGTCAAAGCTGCTATAGTGTGAGCAAATCTGACCTCATTTATTAGAATAAAAATTTAAGCATTTAGAAACCTATTGGAGACATACCTTTGACAAGTTCAAATATCTAACTTTATTTTACAAAAATTGTAGGGATTATGAATCAAACTTCAAACCTCAAGGGAGTGAGTACATGTTAATTACCGCTGAGAGCTAAGCTCACACTTTGGTGTTATTCAAATTTTTTAATACCAAATCACGGTCATTAATTTTTTTAACCTAAATTTTTTTACATTTTAAAATTAATCATGTTACCTATTCGGAATATAATTGCATCATATACTTCAAATGGATAATAACTATTAGGTCAAAGTCAGGTTGGAAATTATACATTGTAGAGGGAAACTATGCAATTCTTATAATCAAGACAAGACCATAAAAGTGAAAAAAAAAAAAAATAAATAACTTTCATTGAGCTAAGTCATAGCCAATTGCAAAAAATAAAATAAAATAAAAAAATAAAAATTCAAGAAATTTTGAGGAATTTTGGGACCCTTGTCGAAATTTGAAATTTTGATCGAAATTTTACGATACACATACAATTGTCATTGGACCAAAGCCACTTCTCTTATTTTATAATTCAATCTTTGTACTTAAATGCACACGCGATTTTAAAAAACAAACACGTTTTTTAAAATAGTTTTTTTTTTGTTTAAAAACATTTTTTAAATTAAAAAAAAATGAATTGTGAATCAAACATACTTATTTTTAAGAAATTGAAAACCAAAAACCAAAAATCAATTGGTTATCAAACAATCTAATAGTTCTTAAAAACGTGTTTTTGTTTTTAGAATTTAAGTAAGAATAGAACTCTTTTACTTAAGAAATGTGCAAATCATTATAAAAAAAATTAAGAGGAAATAGGTTTAATTTTCAGAAACAAAAAATAAAAACAAAATGGTTACAAAGTAAGACCTTAAAGATCTATTAAATATTTTTTAAAAATTTTATGAACCAAACAGATACAAACTTGAAAGCTTAAAACGTAAATACTATTTCCTATTGAAATTTAATAGTGAAATAGTCGTGTACCATTTTAAATTTTATTTTGTTGGACAAAAAAGTATTCCTTAAATTCATGATATTTTAGAGGCATGAGAAATTTAAGCAAACCAAGTTGGGGTTTCTAAACATATAAGACTAAATACTAAAATGAATTGAGGTGTGAAAATCAAGAAGAACAACGTCATATCTAAATATACTTTGTGAACTTTAGTTGTGTTAAAAGGAATACTCACATGCGCACCTAAGCTTCTGAGTGTTCCACCATACACGGATCTCTCTCAACTTTAAAATATATTTAACATGATGACTTCCAATTTATTTTGTGTTTAATATAAATCCCTAACCTAGTCACCTTTTCTTAAATTAAGTAGTCAAATTTTTTTTAAAAAACAAAATTAGGAGTCAACTTTTTATTCTTAAAATTAAGAAATATAGTACACATATGAAAGTGAGTTTAGCTCGGTGGTAATTAATATGGTCTTTCTCTCTAGAGGTCGGAGATTTAATCCCCCACTCCACTTTTGTTGTACTCAAAAGAAAAGTAAATAAATATAGTAGATATAATTGATATTGAATTTGTGTCTAACAAGACCCTAATTAAGCTTTCAATTTTGTGTCTAATAAATTTTTAGTTTTTTATATAAAAAATGTCAAATAATTGAGAGATCCAACCTCCCATTCTTTGTGAGGTCAAGGACCTATTATAATAAAAATTAAGTATATTTAGAAACCTATATGACATACATATGAAAAATTCAAATTATCAAAGTTTTTTACCGTAAGAATGAGGAACCAAACCTCCAACCTGAAGAGAGTGAGTATATGTTAATTATATGGCTAGGACTATACTAAACCCACTTTAGTGTTATTCAAACTTTATAATATTAAATTATGGTCATTAATTTCTTAACCTAAATTTTTTTACCTTTTAAAGTTCAACATGTTACCTATTCGAAATATGTAATTACAGCATATATTTTAATAAAATTTATGAAATGTCAAGAGTATATGAACGAAATTAAATATAGCGAGATAAAGACTCAATTACTGATAGGTTTGTGGAATGGGCAGAAGTGGATTCCAAAATTGTGTAGGATTTGCTACAAGACCCAAATCATCACTACAATGAGATTAAACCCATAATCACACCCATTAATGTTGTTCATGGATGTTTATTTCTCTTTTCTTTGATTAAATATAAACAAAGCTCGATAATTCAATTTTCCACGGGCAATTGTTGAACTAAAAATCTTATCCAACTCAAAAAACAAAATCATCATCATATCATGTCATATAGTCTCTCCTAATTAATGATGTGCATATAAGTTCACATTATTTAATTAATAACTTACAAGCCAATTTCTTAAGTCATTAAATGTGCTTAAATTTTCAGCATAGATCATAATTGACTATTTCATCCATCCTTAATGTGTTAGAATTACAAATGAAAATAATCATAATAATAAAATACCTTCCCAACCAAGTACTAATTGGTAATTGAAATTTGATCTTCAAAACGCATGTTAAGATCCTATGTAAAGTTAAAAGAACTTTTCGTTTGAGAGCATTGTAAAATGATAAACGAATCACAAGTAGGAAAAGTAAATCTAAATTTTATTTTGGTTCTGAACTTTCAAGTTTGATTTATTTGGATCTCTAAACTTGTATGTTTGTTCTATTTCAATCTCCTAAATTTTCATGTTTTTAATTACGTAACTTAAAATTAATCAACCTCATATTAATATTTTACACATGCTCAAAGTTATGTCATTAATGTGTAAAAACAAAAAAACAAAATAAAAATAATGACAAAAATGATTATCTTTTTAAATTTGAGATATCAAATATACATATTTTAAAATTTTAAATTTCAAAGATAAATAATATAACAAGTTCTAAAGTACAATAACCAAAGTGAGTTTAGCTCACTGGTATTGGCATGTGTTCTGTCCTTAGAGATGGATGTTCAACTCCCCACCCCACATTTATTGTACTAAAGAAAACTCAAAGTTGAATAAGAGATCATATATGATATAGAATCCAAGACAAAAGAAAATAATTCTTAACATCGAAATTAAGAAATAATTGATATCTTTTACAAATACTCATAAAACATAAAAAATATATCATTTATTAAACTCAATATGAAAAAAATTTCGAATATTTCACTTCTGAACTTTAAAAAAATTCAATACCTTCCCTTACTTTGAATTTTATGTTTAATATGTTTCTAAATTTTAACAAATGTTTAATAGGTACTTAAAATCTCAATCTTTGTCCAACAGGTCCCTAAATTTTAAATTTTGTGTCTCACAAGTCCTTGACCTAATGTAAGATATAAAATGAAAGTTTAGAATCTCATTAGATATAAAATTCATCTCTATCTCTAACAAATTAACTAAATTTTCTACTCATTTTAAATATGTAAGGGATCTATTAGATACACAAAATTGAAAGCTTAGTGGTATATATTAAACCTTTTTAAAGTTAAATGGCCTATAAGATCGAAAAACATGAAAAGCTAATTATGCCTTATTTGGTAATAATTTGGTTTTTGGTTTTTTTGTTTTTAATTTTTTTAAAATTAAGCCTATAAACACTCATTTGACCTGTAAACTTCTTTGTTTGTGATATACTTTTTACCAATGTTTTTAAAAATTAAGCCAGATTTTGAATACTAGAAAAGTAATTTTTAAAAACTTATTTTTATTTTTGGAATTTAACTAAAAATTCAGCTCTTTGCCCAAAACAAATGCGCAAATCATTGTAAGAAGTTGAGAGAAAATATACTTAATTTAAAAAAAAAATACAAAAATAAAATCGTTACCGAACAAAATCTAAAAAATTTATTAGACAGTTTTTAAAGTTTATAGATTTAATAGACACAGATACAAACGCTTAAGAACTAAACTTGTAATAGAATAATTAATGATCTATCTTAAAAAATAAAAAGCTTCGTCCTTCAAATGGCACCCAACTAATGGAGTATAAATGATGATATCTAAATATATTTTGAGAACTTTAGTTGGGTTTGAAAGGAATATTTGAACATGTGCACCTACGTTATTGAGTGTTCCAACTGTAGTAGTCTTAATTGTTGTCACATCGTGGTAAGTTAAGGGGTTTTTTTAAGTTAAATTATAGATTTATTGTCGGATTTCTCTCAACTTTAAATATCAACTTCAAAATATATTTAACATGACTATTCATTTATGTTGTGTTTAATATAAATAATCTCTAACATAGTCAACTTTTTTTAAGCTAAGTAGTTCAACTTCATCATTTGTAATTGAGATGAAATATGGTAGACATGTCAAAGTGAGGTTACTTCAACATTAATTGGCATGATTTTCATTTTTAGAGGTCAGAAATTTGATTCCTCACTTCGCAACTGTTGTACTAAAAGAAAGAAATATAGTATACATAATGAATATTGAATTTCTATTCAACACATATATAACCCTAATTAAGCTTTCAACATTTTTGTTTTTGGTAAATTTGTAATTTTATTTTTTGTTAGAAAAGTGTCAAATAGCTCAAAAAACATTTTCTTAAGATATATAAATAAAACAACCAAACCACCAAGTTAATGCCTCTCTCCTCCTCATTCGGGATGATGAGGAGAATACTATCTAAATAAACATCTTTCCGGATCAAATAACGTCGTTACAGGACTACAATTTTGGCCTTTGTTGACAACAAAAAACTGTCAAAAAAGACCTATGTTGATGGGAAAAAACGTCTAAAAAGCCAGAATGTTAATAAAAATGATTTTGTTGACGGCCAAAAATGTTAACAAAGGGTTGATGTTCTTTGCTCAACAAAGGGTATGTTGACATATTTTTCCCATCAACTATATGGAAAAAAACATCCATGAAAACCTCTTTGTTGATATTTTTCAAACATCAACGTAAGGAAATATTGAGATTTCATGGTCATCGACTATTTTTTAAAAACGTCAAGTGTACCTTTTTATTGACGTTTTGGAATATCAACAAAACTATTTTATTGTTTGTCATTATATGTTTTCTTGACAGTTTTTAAGTGTCAACTATACATCTCTATTGACGATTTCTACCTATACTACTAGGGTTATTCTCAACCATGTGAGTCAAAGAATAAGCCCTCATTGACGAGAGTAATTTTTTTAATTAATGGATTTAAAAAGAGAGATTACATATTTTGCACTAGTTTAGTCTTATACAAACTCTTCTCCACATGAAAGATTTGGATCAAATTATTTGTGTCCATTGCGAAGTGGGTCATGTATCCATAAGATCACAAGGATAAGGCACCATTTATGTTATTTCTTGAACATGATCTACATCGGTACCATTTAAGATTACATTTATTTTTACTATGATGAATAAATTAATATTGCATATAAGACTTTAAAGAAAAAAGTTATATAAGAAAACATGTTATAAATAATTTGAAGGATTGTTATATAAATTCGTAATTGTTTTTTTTTCTTCCAAGTTGATTTAAAAAACAATTCAAGGTAGCATGGCTAGCACGTTTTAATGATTTAAAATCCCAATAATATTATTTTGCATTAAAAAAAAGTGGATTTTAAATATCTCTTTTGTCTTCATCTCTCTGTATATATATATATCGGCATAGAGAGATTGGGATTTCATGTTTTAACAATTGAAGAGAAATAGAGAGAAAAAGAAAATGTTGTCTCCTCAGTTATTGAAACCAGTGAAAGCTGTTCTTGGTGGAGAGCTGATCCAGAGGTTCATCCATAAAGATATTCATGAAGTTGTTCAAAGGATGAGTGTTATGGATACCTTTCGGTTCTTGATAGCCATTTTTGTCTACACTTTTCTGTTGTATCAGTTATTGAAAGTACTCATCAAAACTGTTTTCAAAGGAGTGGTTAAACTGTTCGTCCATAAAGATTTTCATCAAGTTGTTCGAAGGATGACTGCTATGGATACCTTTCGGTTCTTGGTAACCATTTTTGTCTCTACTTTTCTATTGTGTATTTAAAGTTTTGCTTTCTTAAATAAAAACATATTCTTCCCAGATAAAATATTTGTCTATCAAACAATAATATTTGGCGATATCTGTTTTGTTTCAATTTCATATAATCTCTACGTTTATATATTTTTGTATTTTATTTTCTTTGTATCTTTCAAAAAAAAAAAAAAAAATATTTTCCTTATGTGTTTTGGAAAAATTTCAAACTATGAAATAGGAAGAAAAAATTGATCTCATAATTAATTCTTAAAATGTAGAAACAATTAATAAGTAGATATATTATAGTACTTACGCCTCTTTTCAAATATAGCAAACAAAATTAAAATATTTACAAATATAGTAAAATTTTACTATCCAGTGTATTTTGCTATTAATTATAAATATTTTTAGCAGTTTTGTCATTTAAGATAATTTTCCTAATATTTACTCCAAAAAAAAGCACATGTTTATGTCAAAACTTAGAAAAGAGAAATAAAAACGTTTTTAAACCGTGCTAACTTGCAAAAGCATTTTGTACTTGCAGATTATACATTTTGTTGATAAATTGGGAGTTTGGCATAGACTTCCAGTGCTTTTGGGTCTACTTTATCTAGCAGCTCGTCGACATCTTCATCAACGATATAACTTGTTCAACGTCGGAAAAACTCCACCCGGAGTTCGGTCCAATCCGGAGAAATTACCGTACCGAACTGCTGATGGAAGCTACACCGATCCCTTCGATGATGGTGCGGGTGCCCAAGGAACCTTATTTGGCAGAAACGTCTATCCTGTTGACCAATCCAAAACGGTATCATATCATATACATCATATGCTTTTGCTCATTATATAGTGGTTACTTTGTTTTAGAAGATTATTAAGTTGGCGACCTAAAAAGGATCCGTTTGATAACATTTTTGTAGTTGTTGAAACCCGATCCTATGGTAGTTGCTACAAAGCTTTTAGCAAGAACTTCAACTTCCTATATTGACAATAAAAAGCAATTCAATTTGATTGCTGCTGCTTGGATTCAATTCATGGTTCATGACTGGATGGATCATATGGAGGATACCCAACAGGTTCAATATTATATTCTTTTTATTTATTTAATAATACAAATCCAATTGAATAATCAAAGTTTGATGTGTTGTTAAAAAAGAAAAAACAAATTGAAGACCAAAAAGAAAATAAATATATTATTTGAACTTTTAGACATATTTTATTTTGCTTTTTTTTACGTTTAAATGTTTTGGGTTGGATTGCATCACATAAATTGTACATATAAACCTACATTATTAGTCCCTTTAGATCTACAGTGTTATATATATCATTTCAAATTTGGCAACGAAGTAATCCAAAATATACGTTAGTTTCAATATTTTTGAAAAATTATGACATTTATGAAAAAGAAATATTTATTTCTAAAATATGAAAGAAATAATTTTTACGTTGAAAGCTTGTGTAACCCATGAAGTTAAGAAATCAAACTTATATCTAGTATGTAGAGTTTACTTACCTATTAAACCTCGCATAAATCACATAGTTGTATGGTACATAAATCCAAAGTTCAAAAAACCCACCTTTTATACAACGCAAACACCAATTGTTCTTATCAAACCATGCCACACAAAACAAGCTAACTTGAGCATATAACTCAATTAGTTGTAGACATTGTACTCTCAACTTAAAAGTCGGAGAAGTTTCTATTTCCCTATCATCGTTACATTGGTGAATCGAAAAGTCAAAATCAATTCCTAAATCTATATTTTTATAACAAAGTAAAATTATGTGTATATATTTCAAGTAGGTATATCTTATACGAACCCAAACCTTTTAGTTTCATAGATTTTCTTAAAGTCTCTTGATTCAAACATCTTTTTAAGCGAGCAAATATGGCTGGTTGAAAGTGTAAGAACTAAGTCAAAATAAACATAACTCAACTAATTAAGCATGTATTTCTTCCAATTAAAAGTTAAAAGTCTGAATCTTTCTACTTTTATGTTTAATAAAAAGTGTAATAAAAAGATGATTTGAATAAAGCAAACATAATTATTTATTGTTGAAAGTACAGATTGAATTGACGGCTCCATCTAAATTTAATGAGGGTTGTCCATTGAAATCCTTCAAATTCTTCAAGACAAAAGAGGTTTCCACCGACGTTTCTGAGATCAAAACCGGATCTATTAACATTCGAACACCTTGGTGGTAAGAATCTTTTTAACCCACAAAAGTTAAACTAAGAGTTTATGTTTTCAACTTTGAGATTGAATGTTTCTAAATATATCGATTTTGTTTAGGGATGGAAGTGTTTTGTATGGAAGCAATGAACAAATGTTGAAGAGGGTAAGAACTTATACAGATGGGAAGCTAAAGATTGCTGACGACGGCCTTCTTCCTCATGACGAGGATGGCATTGCCATCTCCGGCGATGTTCGAAATAGTTGGGCTGGTGTCTCTACTTTGCAAGCTCTCTTTATTAAGGAACATAATGCAGTTTGTGACGCCCTAAAGGTTTACATCCCAAACTTCTTACCGAGTGCATGCTTCGTACCGTTATTATTTTTTATTTTTTTTAACATATTTTTTAAGAAAAATACAAAAGATACCCACTTTGTAAAGTGATCAACAACCACGATCAACCACCTTCATTGTGTTTGTTTGATAATTACTTTTTTTTCTGACTCTTTGTCTATTGCTTTTTATTAAAACAAGGTCAGTTGTATTTTGAAATCATTTTTGGGTTCTTGTTTTTTTCCAATCAGCAGATTAAGAGGTTTTTTGTGATAGATATTAACCTTCAATAAAATATTGAAAGTTATAAAATTGTTTAGGGAAGAGAGAAATATTTTTACTAAAACGAAATAGAGCAATACTTGGGTGCAGTCAAGTCTACGCTCTTTCTTCCTCTACAAACATTAAAAAAAAAATAAGTTTTTAATAATTTTTTTTTAAAGAAAAATTATTTTTCAATTTTTAATTGGGTGTAGTAGAAGGATGCACGATGCATGTGCACCCAAATTTTCTCCAATGAAATAATGTTAAAATTGAATGCAGAAGGAGTATGGAGATGATATGGGGGATGAAGAATTGTATAGACGTGCAAGGCTTGTGACTTCTGCTGTGATTGCTAAAATTCATACTATTGATTGGACTGTTGAGCTTCTCAAGACTGACACTTTGCTTGCTGGAATGAGAGGCAATTGGTACTTTACCCTTTCCTCTTCATTCTTTCAAAAGTTTCGACAATAATTTCCATTACTTTCATCACACCTAGTGAAGTAAAATATATATATATATATATATATATATATATATATATATATATATTAAATATTAATTTTTGAACAAATTACGAAACCACGTATGAAGTATGGTAGTAGTTACAGATTTCACTCTCAAACTTCTACAAGTGTTACATTGGACCATACTTATGGTAGTTTATTTAATTCTATAAGGTATGGGTTATTGGGAAAGAAATTCAAAGACACATTTGGACATGTTGGAGGATCTATTTTGGGAGGCTTAGTGGGTTTGAAAAAACCAAATAATCACGGCGTCCCCTATTCCTTAACTGAAGAATTCACGAGCGTGTATCGTATGCACCAACTCCTACCTAATAGTTTCCACCTCAGAGATGTCTCTGTTGATCCTGACGAGAACAAATGTCCACCAATAATTGAGAAGTACCTCATCTTTGACTCCCACTCCTTATAGTAGTTATTGTGGTTATTTCAACCAACCTAATGGATTTTAATTTTTGTTTGAATAGAGTGGCAATGAGTAATATGATAGGGCACAAAGGAGAAGAGACCTCACAGATAATGGGATTCACAGCCCTATTAGTTTCGATGGGTCATCAATCCAGTGGAGCCTTAAAACTGTTTAATTATCCACTGTGGCTCAGGGATCTCATAGCCCATGACATGGACAACAAGGATAGACCAGATCATGTTGACCTTGCAGCTCTTGAAGGTGTTGACTCAATCACAGCCCTTCATTTCTCTTGTGATCTTATCTAAACCCTTGGATTACATCATATAATGATAGGAGCTGATTTTGTGATGCGAAATGCTTTTTTTTTTCTCCATTTTGCAGTTTATAGGGACAGAGAGAGGAAAGTGGCTAGGTACAATGACTTCCGCAGGGGATTAATGCTCATTCCAATCTCCAAGTGGGAAGATCTGACAGATCAGCCAACTGAGATTCAGGCACTTCGTGACGTGTACGGTGATGATGTGGAGGAGCTTGATATTCTGGTGGGGTTGATGGCAGAGAAGAAAATCAAGGGCTTTGCTATTAGTGAGACTGCTTTTATCATTTTCTTGCTCATGGCTTCAAGGTAAACTAAACCAAACTTTAATATTTTATATTTATTTTAAAAAAAAAAAAATTAAGTTTATTTTTAAAGTACAAACTACAACTATAAGAGGTTGTTTGGAAGGCTGGAATGTAATTATGATTATTGACAATCTGAGAGGGTGTTGAAATGAGTGAGGAATTGAGGGCGCCACGAAAATGTGATCGTGAAGCGTGAAAACAGTGGAAAAGAGAGTTGGGTTGAAAACTGTGGGAACGGAATGAGTTTGATATTACAAATCAGGCCCAAAACACTCAATCCAAATATCGACTTTGGACTACATTACACTACAAAAATATTCTATTACAGGCCCCAAACAACCCCAAAGAAAATAAATTCGTTGTTTTAATATAACCATTTTATTTTTTTACTTTTGTACTAAATTGTTTTCAATAATTGAAAAAAAAAAAAAAAGCATATTAGTTATCAAGATGCACTTGACTAACCCAAAAAAATAAAAATCCTAATAATGCAGGAGGTTAGAGGCAGATAGCTTCTTTACATGTTATTTCAATGAAGAAGTATACACAAAGAAGGGATTGGAATGGGTAAACACAACAGAAAGTTTGAAAGATGTTATAAAAAGGCATCATCCAAAGATTGTAGAGAAATGGATGAACTCATCAAGTGCTTTCTCTGTTTGGGATGCTCCTCCTGAAAAGCCTAACAACGTTCCTCTTTACCTTCGTATTCCTCATTAACTCTTTTCTCTATTTTCACCCTTATTCATGGTTGTGTCATTGTCGTGTTGTTTTCTTTTCTTTTTCTTTCATGTCTTAATGTGAACTTTGGATTTTGATGATTCTCATATTTTCGGAATAAAAAAGGGGTACAATTGTTCTTGTTTTCTCATTATACACTACTTGTTTTACGTTTGGAGTAAAAAGAAGGTGTACGATTGTTCTTGTTTTCTCATTACACACTCCACAGTAGGAAGGACTTCTAACCTTTGCATGACACCAAAATACACAAATTAACTAACCATAACTTATTGTGTATAAGACTAGCTTCTTTAATCAGACAGATGATCTAACATAATTCACTTAACGAAACTAAGGATTTTAAATGATACAATTATTAATTTAAAATTTTTATTGTTTTAAGAGTAAATCTTTTGATATAAATGACTCACAATTTATTAATGAGATCAATCAACAATGTATGTACACGTGTGAGGAGACAATAAGCTATTACAAAATAATAAACTTAATAACAGACTAACTTAAAATCAGCATTATTCTTCTAATATATTGATTAAACAACCACAATTTTAAGATATAATATGACTTTTTTTTTTCCCAAACTTAAAAAATATTATCTTCCTTTAAGACATTTTAAAAGGTAATTCAAATTTTGAATAAAGGTGGGACAAAACATGTATAAAGTTTGATAAAATTGAATATTAAATATGGTCAACTGACCTAAAGCATGTACTATCAAGCTGAGCTAGATGAGAAAAAATAGAGCTACACGATAAATTGACATATTTTGTATTTGAAATTCACCTTGGTTAGTATATTATATTTGAAAATCAATGAATATATTATTATATATATTTGTATACTCTCTCAACTACATATTTGCAATCACATTCCCAAAATTCATATATCAAAATTGGGAAACATTATTAGAGTAATTAGACCATGAAACGATTGTGTATTATGTGATCTAATTAATGAACACCTTCATCTCTATGTGTTGTTATGAATCCTTTGTGATGAGTGCCATCAAAAAATCATTCCAAGCATCAATGGGGCCTGGCAAGCACCAATGCACACAATCATTGTACCCTTTCATCCATTTGTTTCCCCAAAACTCCCCCGGGTGCCCGTCTGCTCTCATCATCATAGCCATCGTCACGTCGATCACCTCGAATCTCCTCGTCTCCCCTTCTCGTTTTACCTTTTCAATCTCTTCTATTTGAACCTCCCTCATCTTCCAATCGAAGCTCTCTAAATTGATGTCCTTTGCACTCGAGGGTCCGGTTCTATTGCAATATCCACCCGTGTTCCAAACCCCATTCTCGAAATGGGAGGGTGAGAATGTCCTTACAAATGTCACCAACTTACCGCAGCTTTTGCAATCGTTGACGTACTTAAAAGCTGCTCGAAAAGCCATTTTCAAGGCGAAGTCGGGATCGTGATTTGTGACATTTGGATCACTGCAATAAACACAATTGGTAATGTTGGTACCTTCATGCAAATACATGACTCGAAAAAACCAATGACCATTGGAGAAGACGGCGTAGTCAATATCGGGTAGGTGTCGCGTCCAGCCATCGTCAAGCTTGTCGAATTGTAGGTCAAAAACACCAGTTCCTGTTCCATTCACAACTCTCTCCTCCCCAGCCACAAGGAATTTCGTCCAAAGCATCATAAGGGTTACCTCACTTTTTGGAAAATACCATCTCCTAAACCTATCTTCTGAGTCTTTGTACACATCTTCTGGAGTTTCTACCTACATAAACATTTCAACTATTTAAGCGATGTGAAAATATTACACAAGATTTCTTTAACTTTTTAAAGCATCCATAAAACCATAAATTCAATTACAATCAAAGTATTAAACCTCCTTCAACATATCCACATTTTTACATTGTCGTGAGTTCACCATTGACGTAAGCGAAGAATCAACATTTTCGTTGTATTATACAAAAGAAAATTAGGTAACAAAATAAGAAAAAAAAAACGTTATTAATGTAAATATAATATACATAATAGACATTTTATTTTGTTTTAAAAGCATAAAATATTTATTTTATTAATTTACAACTGTTTCCTGAATTTTTTTTTGTTTTTTGTCAATTTTTCAATAAAAATATTTTATGAAATTATCTAAAATTAAGATCTCAAATTTGTCCACCTCTTAAATTCTGGTTAATTAAGCATTCACTAGTAGACAACATTTTAAAGTTAGTGGGAGACAAAAATCTAGCACACTAATCATGAAATGCTTTTGTTTTTGTTTTTTATTTTTTTTTTTATTTTTTTTTTTTAATAATTATTTCTTAATCACTTGGGATTAGACCCAATTTTCTTTTACGCCTTGCTCTCTTTTTGACCTCTTCAAAAGAATTCCATTCATCATCATATTGTCACTAGGATTCTTCTTTTTCTTCTTTTTTTTTTTTTTCTTTTCTTAGGATTTTTTTCTTTGTTTAATTTAATTTTTAGAAAACAAAAAGTATTGATTATATGGTTGGTTGGCATTAATTGCCCAAACCCTTTACTGAGGAGTGAGGATGCCTCAGTCAATTCCCTGAAATTAAGGAAACCATTTATATTTTTACTTATTGAATTTCTTGTTTTTATGAATTTTTGCGTGTAATTTTATTTTTCCCATAAATAAACATATTTTACAAATTTTTTAATATTTTCTAATAAAAATTAATATTATAATTATTTTTTAGAATTGTCTTCAAATATTGGAAAATAAATCAAACTATTACAAATATAGCAAAATTTTACTATAATAAACTATTTGTGTCGGGATAGACAAAAAAAGTAACCTATTATGATCAATCTTAGTCTATCCACTATAATATTTTGCTATTATTTATAAATATTTTTAATAATTTTGTTATTTAAAATAATTTCTTTACTTTCTATTCTTTTATGAGAAAAGGGGGAATATAGCATATACTTTTAAAGAAATTTAAAGCTACAGTATTACATGTAGCAATTTTTATTTTAGCTGATGTAGTAACTCGTTCAAACTATTTATAAATAAAACGCAATCTTTTGTTAGTTTTTATTCTTTTTCAATATATTGAATTGTAATAGAGAGAATAAGACCTTACTTGACGTGTCAAAGTACAAGCAAAATATTACAAAATAAAGACACTGGCAGAAGAAAACGAACAGAAAAAATTTCCATAGAAGAACATCATTAGTTGATAATGTTGTAATAATTTTGTCGAATCTTTTTCAATAAAACAATGAATCATATTAAATTTTGGGAGAAAAGGAAAAACAAAAAAAGAAAAAAGAATCCAATATATTTGTTGGCTTTGCTTTTTTAAGAAAAAGAATAAAAGCTTCCATTTTTTCCCTTTTTTTGAAGTAAATAGAAGCATTAAGTTAGAAGGTTTAGAAAAATACTTCAATTTCACTAATGGGTTGGGCTACATCAGTTATCAACTAAGATTTTTTTTTATGTTGTGAATAAAAGTCATTTTATTGAGAAAATATTAATAAACCTAAAAGAGATGTTAAAAACGAAAAATTATAAAAGTGAAAGATTTGAGTCTCCCCTCATACATTTAATGAACTTAAAAAACTCAAAAATATATATATTAAGTGGTTCTTGCATTTTTTATAAATAATAATAATAACAATAATAACAATGGTGATAATAATAATTTCAATAAAAAACTCATATTGAAAATAATATAATAGTTTCTATATATAGCCATTTATTGCCAAATTTGCATTAATGAATCCAACAAATTTCTAATGGGAATTTGCTTAAATTCAACCCCAAATTTCGGAAAGTCATTGTATACAAAATAACAAATGACAGCCAAATATTGACCTTACTACCATTGTTGACATTTTTTTCTTTTTTCAATTTTTCTGAATTGTGCTTGATAAAATTCTTTTTTTTTTAAATAAACGGCAAAAAAAACACTCTTATGATAATTGCAATTATACCATTAAACTTTCAATTTTAAAAGTTGAGCTCTCAAACCAAAATGAGGGTTAAGATCAAGTCAAATTGGACCTTCAAACTTAGATAATTGTATAAATTGTAACATTTGTATAACTTTAAGGGTTCAATTTTTATCAATTATAGGTCCATTTTCTATAATTATTGTAGGCTTGAGGGTTCAATCTTAACACTTGTAGAAGTTTAAGGGTTTAATTTTTACCATTGAAAATTTAAAGGCGTAATTACAATTATAACTATATTTTAGGGGTAGTTTTTGCCGTTATAACCATATTCTTTCCTTTTTTTTCTATTTTTATTACTCTCCAATGATCAAAAACATGCTGATAAGTGATAACTGATAGAATCCATAAGAAATATAAAAAATAAAATAACATAGCAATTTGAAACATATTGTTTTTTCACTTCAATTTTTTTACGAGTAGTTTATTATTTAAAATTTTTCAAAAAAAAAAAAACAAAGGTAAGAGAAATAAAAATATTTCATTAAAAAATTATATTTTAAATTATTTTCATTCTTAAAGAGTAATCATCATCAAACAAATATACTACTCTAACTTTAATAGTTTTAAATATATGTTGGTTGAGTTATGTTCCCTATATATCTGTTGAGTTATTATATTGGTTGAATTATGTTCTTCAAAGTAGCAATAAGAAGAAATAATTTAAAAAACAAATGAAAAAACATTTTTCTGAAGAGAAAAAAAAGGTTGAAGAAAGGTAAAATGTTGAGCCCATGAATTCATCCATGGAGGAAGAGCATTTCCCAAATAATGACAATTTCCCAAAGCCACAAAAGCAAATTCCTCCATCATTATTCCATTCCTTATACTTTTTTATTTGATTGCACCCAAAATACCAAAAAGTAACACAATTCACACAGATTGCCATTTTCATTCCACAATCAAATGCATGCAAAGCAAGCAAAGAATCAGAACCATCAACACCCATTTCCAAAATTTAACCAAAAAACAGAAATAGATTAAGAAAGAACAATAGAAAGAGATGGAATGAACCTGCGATAAAATACAGAGAAGAGATTCCATGTGATTTCTGGCAACAGAATCACCGATAAATGCGAGTTTCTTCCCACGAAGAAGATGAAGAAACGCCATTGAATCAAACCTTGGAAGCTCACATTCATCTGGTTTCCATCTCCAATTCACAAAATCCATATCCTTTCTCCCCTGTTTAAAACAATTTTTCGATTCAGGAATCGTCGGGCAGCTCCAATTTGTGTACATCGCTGCCCGTTTTACGTCCTTCACCCAATTCCCTTTGAACAAATTGCACCTATGTTTCTCTGCAAAAAGACAGAGCAACCCCTCCATTTAAGGATCTAACGTAAGAATCAATGAGAATGGAGAAGTGGGTTATGGGAATTGGAGTTTGATTGTTACCTTTTGGAGGGCTGGCGATGGGATCATGAACGGATTGAAGGCCGAGAAGCTTTGGACGAAGAACAAGAAATGGGTTTGGAGGGGTAAGAGAAGAGAAGAAGAAGAAGAAGGAGAAGGAAACAATGGCGGTAATTCCTAGGAATGACCGTAACAGAGGGCCAAACCAAGCCCATCTCTCCCTCTGCAAATGGTGATCATGATGGGATTTCTCTGCCAAATGAGAGTTTGAGAATCTCATGGCGTTTCAGCATGAAGAGAGAGAGAGAGAGAGAGAGAGCAGAGGCTTTTGAGGATGAGTTGTTTGGGTTTTGGGAAATTTTATTAACTTTCCTTCAATGAGGAAATTACATCAAAATAGGAAAAGTTTATTCAATCAGCCTTCACATTCTAATTTAGAATGTGAATGCTTTCTAATAACTACGAAATATAAATTCGAGATTGTTAGGAATCAAGAGGTATCCTAAAGAAAAATATTTAATTCAACATAGTTTAATTGGTAAGAGGTATCGTAATCTTAAGGATATAATATCGAGATAGTTTTTCAATTTTTCTTATATACATTAAATGATTGTATTTCAAAATTCGCTTAGCATGCACATCAAAAGTTATGATCTCTCATCCCAACAATGGTTACTTTTAATCTCTCATCCCAACAATGGTTAGGACTACCAAGCTTAACCAATATACTATTAGCCTCCTAGAATAATTTCTCTAAAATGACATCTTTGTGCCCAAGATGTCATTTGGATCATGCTACTCCAACACGTGTCATGCCATAAAGACCTTAACGAATTCCATGTGATTTGTGGGCCACACACAATAAAATCAGCCTAATTTCTTGGCAACATTAGAACTCAAAGTGCGAAGTAGAGATTCTGAAGGTGAATTGTTATTTGGAAATGGGAATTCCAATACGTTTTCACTTTCCTACTGTTGGACAATCTGGCCCATTTCACATGTAAAGTCCAAAATGGAAATTAGAGTTTGAGAAGAAACAATGTTCATCATCACAATCATCAATCAAAACAAACTTAAACCTTTTTTCTTACATAGAACAAATGGAATTTTGTCAAAGAAAGTGGTAGATTCCTGTAAGGTTTCACATCTACAGAGTTGATTCACAATCTGACAGAATATATATATAAAATATATATTATAAAGCTTGGAATGTCATTGACAAGTAAAATATAGAGATTAGCAATGTACAAAATTCAGACAGTGAAGAGCCTTTGTATTATATCTGAAGCTGTCTCTTCTCCTAGTAGGGCATAGTTCTTCACAGAAGACAAAACTAGTTATAACTGATGAATTCATGACTTCACAAGTCACAAAATAAAATGATGGCTCCAAGTTGGGGGGTATTCTGAATTCGTTTTCGATTTGTAAAGGAAAAAACTGAGTGAGAAGAACAGTTTCATGACCAAGAGAGAAAAGGGGCCCTGTGTATTACTATCATCAATAAAAAGAGTGTAAAAAGAACCTAACAGTAAGAATGAAGTAATAACTACATATGTAAGGGAAGAAAACACAGCTTGAGTAACATTGACAAAGGCCGGCCACAACCTCGAAAAAGTCCTTACATCCAGTTCTGTTCCGAAGGTGAAGGGGAGGATTGAGAAAGGATTTGGCTCGAGAGTGTATCTGTGAATCGTCCACATATCGGACGCACCATTCATCAGCTTTCTAGACAGTAACTTCCTTATGCTTCTATTAAGTTAGATATTTACAAATGAAACCTTGTCTGCTTCAGTGAAACGAATCTGTCGAAATGTGTCCACCAGAGAGAAAAATACAGCTGCCCCCGAAAGCCATTGATGTTGCCGCCACATTTGAGAGGGAACAGTACGAGCCCTGTATCGTAAACAGTCCTTGATTATTTGCTCCACTATTGCAAGTAAATACTGTGTCTTTTTTCTCGGTCTGTAATTCTTTGGCCTATTAAAAGAGCCATAAAAAGGTTTAATATTCGGAAAAAGGAGAAAGAAAACACGGAGATAACAAGAATAATGAACCTTTGTAGCATCGCATAAATGATAAAACACACACCATCCTTTTCTCAAGTGGCAGATAGGTAAAGATAAAATCAAAGTACGCATGCTTTTATGCTTTTAGGGGTTGGTATTCGAAAGAGGCACAGCTGATGCAATAAATGAGGTTCTAAATTCACTTTTCCATAACAAAAGAAAAAATTGGAGGTCTTCAAATGGGGGATTGACTAGGACAAGTAATTGCCTCATAAAGTTGCAGGATGTTCAAAAAAGGCCAAGTTTATGGAAATGCATACTGAAAATCCCTATATATTCTTCTAATATCTAATCATGGTCATTAGGAAAAGGGGAAAATGAGTTTGAAGTTAAACCTGTCGGCACCATCTAAGCCACTGTCCCCCACTAAGTTGTTTCTAATTTTCTATTTTCAGAATAAGTTTGAAGTTTCAAAAACTAGGAAAATGGGAAAATGATGTCACATATGGGTAGGTAACAAAGTTTGACCAAAATAAATAAATATACAGCAAAAGCCCAATGGGGCACAGAAAACCACCTCAACTGGAATACAACATGGAAACATCATAATTACAAGAAAGGAAAGAAAGAACAACCACCTCTGGAGAATTGAAAAACAAGAACAGTAAGTGCACGGTTCCTACATACATGCAACAGAACATTTCAAACAGACAGAAAATATGGAATCAACAATTACACATTAGAGCTTTAAGTGGAGCAGGACAAGGAAAACAAATTCAACTGGAGATAGAGTCATGTTCATTAAAGACTTAAACAATGTGCCAAAAATATCCAGTGTCATAATATTCAGTATAATTAGCATCTTTTTACAATCGTAAGGAAGGAATGGGAAGAGTAAGCTCACCAGGACTTGGTTGGTGACCACAAGGAAATGCTACTGCGCTCACTCATTGTTGTTTGTAGTTAAACCTATCGGTACCATCTAAGCCACTGTCAGGTTCTTTTCTCTTGTGTGTACCACCTATCTGAAACATCTTGACCTGCTCATCAGCAAACGGTTGCGAACTGGGAACTGAAAGTTGTCTCAATCCTATAGGCAATTTTTCATCAATTCTTTCTTTATCTATGATCCCATGACCTGCATTAAGATCCAAACCCTGGCTACCCCATTTTCCAATCTCAGGACCAACAGTACCACTGCCGCTTGGATAGCTCATGATGAAGGGCCTTGAATAAGGGGTCGGGGCTACCCCAGCCGGTCCTAATAAATGAGAAGTAATGGTAGGGAATCCGAGCGAACAGCCAGAGGATGAATCCATGTACGATGTTGAACAACCTGAATATGTGTTCGACTGTATAGGAAAACTAGTTTCGAAAGGGAACCCAGAATAAGTAAAGGAGTTAGCAGGTGGAAATGCCAAAGCAGGAGAGGAAGAAAGCACTGGTGCACGATAAATTTCAGCAGCAAAGCCAGTGCCGGTTGGGGGAGCAAATACTCTCTGAGAAACAGCAGCAGGAACATAACTTTGTTCTCCTCTACCTGGCAAGACTGATGGGATCTCTGATGGGATCGCTGTTAATGCTGAATACGAGCTCCCCTGAGGAAACCAAGAGTAGAAGTTCCCAATTTCTCCAGAGTTCACCTTCATTCCAGGGAGAAGAGATGAAAATGGCATGTAGCTTTTATTCTGCTGACTGAGAAGTACTGTTTCTGCCCCCATTTCATCAAGGGAAGGACCATTGTTCAAATCAAAATTTCTGGAGACACTAAATCCACAATTCCCTAATCCACCAGAAACAAATGGCCTACTTGACATGGGGAGCTCCAACCTACTCTTGCTCACAGAGCATGGGCCCACATCATGACTTTCATCAACTTTATTCAAATCAAGATCAAGTCCACCACCTCGATCACAAGGCCCAGATTCAACACTTGCTTTCTGTGGTATATTTGAAAGAGTAACTTCTTCTAGGAGTCTCTGGTCTGGCACATTCAGGTCGAAATCCAAAGGTGGGCGCCCCTCCTTGCTAGTGGTGGTACCAAGAGGTACATCACTCAAACTGAGTGGCATTTCAAGATTTTTCCGTGGTTCTGCCCGGCGAAAAGCACTTGTAGCAGCTGAACCCTTCCATCCAAGTTCAACTCTGTTTGCTAGGGAGTTCGCTGGGGGAACAACTGATCCTTTTGCTGCAGAAGCCACAGTAATTGAAACAGGGAAGCTTTCTGATGCTGAAGGGACGGAGAAAGGTGGTATAATGGGCAGCTGAACAGCAGAAGAGCTTCCAATAATCTCGTCTTGTGTCCCATCATCAGCAGAACAACCTTCATTTAGATCAAAGTCCAGCTTCACCACTGTATCTGACCTTTGAGCAGAAAATGAAGGATTTGCACCAGTGACATGGTCTTTGGTTCCAGTCAACTCGGGAACATTTAAACTTAATTTCTCACCCTGATCATTTTCTTGTAAGAGTATGGAGGGAGATTCTACATGCATAGAAACCCTACCACGACAATTATTAATGTCATCTGTTCTTCCCAAGTCCTGTATTGCACAATCATCTTTCCCATCTGACAGGGGACCCTGATTAACATGAACTTCCGAATTCACAATATTTGATTTTTTATCCTTAAATTCTGCATCGGAAGGATTTGCATCAGGAAACATCACAGCAGTCTCAATCTTTCCCTCCTGGGAGTCAGCATGAATCTCAGGTGTAGATAACAGTTTTTCCTCCCCTCCACTGCCACTATTTAAGTCGCCATGAGTTTGAACATCACCGCCACTCAATTGTGAAGATAAACAAGATGTCTTTTCATCCACTAGGTTTTCCACTTCAAGGGTTGCTGCAGTTACTTCTGAGTTCAAAACCACTCCATTGTCTGTCATTCTGTCATCAGATTGATCCACTTTTTCATTTTCACGAAGTTGGGTACCCTCTTCCAATAATGAGTTAGGTAAACTACCACCTTCCACTTTAAGGGGCCTAGATTGCCCTAGTTCATTTTGATCAGAAAGCTGATTTATTTCCACAGTCTCTGTATTACCTTCTTCTGCACTATATGAAGAACCAACAGCTACAGACGCATTGCATGCTTCAGCATCAGGTTTTAAATCATTCTTTGAGGGTGTCTCCATGTTTTGCTGAGCATTAGATGGCATAATACCGTCTCTTGAACAGCCAAATGCAACAGCTTTTCCATCTCTAGAAGAGTCAGCTGAGGTCGAGACAGGATGAGATCCATTTCTATCATGCAGCATGTTATTGCTGCCAAGAGGCTCAGAAGATGAGTGACCGCCAGCCCCGCCATTAGCATCAACTTCGTCACATTTATTCTCTTCAGGCAAAAGTTTCAATTGTCCATCATTGCCAGCAGAAGATTCTTCTGCCATAGGTGATCGTTCCTGAGGAGAATCCAACGGAGACGCATTATTAGATTTAGATATTTCCCCAGTAGCCACACTAGCAAGAAGATTCATCCCTACAACATCCCCTGGTGCTGGTGATGTATTAGACTCAGAAAATTTAACACAGCTTTCAATCAATGCATTTATGGAGCTTAGAGAAGTGTCATAAGTTTTTCCCGGTCTAGATATAATTCCAGTCAACGAAGCAGTGGTTTCTGATTGCCCTTCATTCGCTTCAGCAAGCCTGCATCGTTCATTGCTGGTAGCTACCTCTTTACTCTCCACTGAGCTGAGAAATTGATCTTTCTTATGGCATTGGTCTGAGTGTGCTTCAGTTGCAAAACTAGCCCCAAGCAAATCGCTTCTGCCTTTAGCTTTCTTATCACGGTTATCACCTGCCTCATCGTGAAGAGATCCTTTGTGACATGAAACAACTTGATCTTCAGTCACAAGCCTAGTAGTTCCAACCGGACTTTTGCAGGTGTTTGGCAACTTTACAACAAGTCGACTATATCCATGTTCAACAAGTGGCACGTCTGGAGACTTCTCATGTGATGGAGTAGAGGCTTTTTCAGTAGTCAAACTCTTATTTATGGCATTAAGCTTTCCAGAGCCTGATACCTTTTGTGTTCCTGTGGGAGTATTCAAGTGAATACCATTGCTAGATTTCCGATGGCGAGAAGCACCACTAGAAACTTTGCTAACACTTCCTGAACCAGAATTTGAGCTCCTAGTGTCTTCTTTACATGAAGATGCCACAGTTTTTGCATGATCACTAGACTGACTGTTGTTTTGGGACTGACTTGAACCGCTGCTCCTTTCCTCCTTTATAGGAGTCAAGGGAAGATCTGAGTTTCCCGCAATTAATGTTTTAAAGTTATAATCCTTTGATGAAGCACCCATGGTTGGAGAAGACTTCGTGCTGCTTGGCAATGCAGATGATTTGCCAACCATTTCAGTGGGACCAAGTTTAGCTTGAGAATGTTTAAACATGTTAGAATGCGTAGAGCTCTTTACGCCATCATCACCAGATCCCCCAGCTTTTCTGCTCCCTACTTGAGAAACTTCTAAAGGCCCAGATTTAGAAGGCCAGGAAACACCGCGACTGGATTCAGACTTTGCATCATGAACATCCATCTCAGCTTCCACACGTTTCTTCCAAGTATCTACCAAACTCCTTGCTTTCTTCTGAATTTCAGAATTCTTATGAGTACGTAAATGATTCACAGACTTGCCTACATTACAAGTCTGAAGAGCATTTAGATTCACAGGAAGTTTGTCCAGGGCACGAAGTAGAGCCAAAAGAAAGTCCTCAACAGTTTTGTCACTTCCTTTCATACCATTACCATCACAAATTTTTCCCTTGTGAACTTCTTGAAGCCATTCATCTAATACAGGCAAACCCCTGAGCTGCAAAAACCATCCTAAACAATCAAACCTATCAGTGACTGCTATAACATCAGCAAGCATCACTCGATCAGCCAAGTCTATTTTCTTACCAGAACTGTCAGGTTGTATAAGTTTGACAAACTTTTCAACCCCCTCAAAGTCAGTAAGTCCTCCTTTATCTGTAATTTTTGCAATCTCATTCTTTAGCGTACTTTCTAATCTAAATTGACCGAATTCCCCCTCTTCTGTTTTAAATAACCGCTCTCTCTTAGTGGGTTCAGACCCCTGATCACCCCGTTCCCTTTTCTTGCTTTTAACGTGAGAAGTGAGAAAGGAACTATTCGCTATATTTTCTGAACCAGATTTTGGCTGCACGGCTGGAATTGAACCATTCAAGGGCTTTGGTGAACGGCCTCCAGACTGCACCACCCCATGCATTTCTAGCCTTGTCTTTTCTAATAGTTGATCTACTTCTTCTTGACGTTCCTGCAATTAAAATTTGATTGAGTCGGTGTTTGTGTTAATGTTACTTGAAACATCAACAAAATAAGGGAAAGAAACTTCGTAATAGTTGTGAGATGATAGAGGAACCCTAGATACTCACATTAATATAATCTCTATCAGTTAACCACCATAAACACTTGTTATCAGTATCATACACTCTTCTGCACACAAATGAGGAAATGCTTGATGGAAGTTCAACGCCTTTGCGGAGGAATGCGACTTTACACGGATGAAGCAATGATGCAGCGGGTATCTCATCTTTATGAAATGAGTAAAAGATCTCATTTGGTGCAGCATCTAATGATAATCCTTTTGGGAGCTTCACATCAGCAGGCCGGTAAAGCCAATTCACATCTAACCTTAAATTAGTCTCCTTGTCCGGCTTCAGTGAACGTATAATTCCAATAAAAGGAGGAGAATCTAGAGGTGGCTTGAAAAGAGCACAATCGCCAATGTGGATTTTGCGTCCATCCTATAACAGTCAAAACCTTCTTTAGTATAAGTACAATAAATAGAATATGTTGACCAAGTAAAATGTAAATGAATGCAGTTCACATGAACCCCCAATAAACAGAAAGAGGCAACCAAATTAAGCTTAACGTAAAGAAAATTCCAACCAAGTATTGGCTCATATATAAGTCCAACAAAGAAACCGTGACTATAATATACACAAACGCAAACAACCATTAAGAGCAACCAAATATGATATTTCTACACTGAAAATAAAAGGTTCTCCCGGGTTATTTAATCGTGATGTAAATATCGTAGATTTCATGAGCATGAACAGTTAATACCAACATCAGCATCACGCTGACATAAAACTGCATTTCAATTGTCGCATTATATTCAAGCATATGGGATTGAGATGCTAGCAAGACATTCAACCTATACAAGAAAGTTGAGTGACCACAACCTTCTAATTCACCAATACAAGCATTCAACTTCTATGGAATACAATAGGAGTTTTTCCTTTTTGAACAACATGATAAAAGGAAACAAGACAAAGCTCAGATAATTTCTGAAAGCAACTCCATGAATCAAAGTAGGGCTTATTTCAACCCACTTTATCTCACATCACTACTAGCAGCACTCTTAGCAAGCTCATAGGTAGACCCATTCCCTTTTCTGCACATCAAAGAGAAGGTAACAACTCTGACCCTGTTGTTGATTTCTTTGATTTCTCAAATGATTAGTTGCAACTCCTGTTCCAGTTCATCCTCACCTTGCAACTTCAAATAGTGGAAAAGGAATCCCATTCGAGCACCACAACAACAATTCAATCCCAGGACTAAAGTATTCCTTTCTTTTAATTAGTCCTTTCTTTTAATGATCTAGGTTCAGCAATACGTACACCTATAACCTGCAGGATTTTGTGTTGACGTTGCCATCAAATTGCTTTTGACGTTTTCAATTTCCCCAACACTAGCTCAATTTAGGTCTTTTCTAATCGAGGCAATAGTATTAAATTTGGGAGGAACAAATCTCAACAGATGACTGAGCACCAGTAGCACTTTGATAGCTCGTCTCTCCATCATATATTGTACTTTGTGATCCATTCAAGTAGATATCATGAATTTTGCACTGCCGGTTCATCGATCCATCAATTCCTGCTATTCCACAAAGTCCATTATATGACAAGCATGTCACCATCTCTAAGAATGTTTGTGGCTCAAGTTAAGAGTCACCTTGAACTCAACCCAATTCTCTGATTACAACTTTGTCCAATTCAAATGACTCAGTGAGGTAATGGACCCAATCCAATCAAATAATATTTATGTTGGGTTAGCTCAAATAATCGAAGTTGATTAATTCCAATATTGTTTAATGAAAATAGTGATAAAGGACAATTTTTTAAGAAAATGTTCAGCTCATGGGTTGGATATATTTTACCCAGGGTTAAGAGACTGCATCTATGCATATGTTTATTTATCCCAACTCCCAATCCCAAGTTAAAAGTTGCAAATCCCATGAACTACAAAAACCCATGTTACAAAGAAATAACTCTTCCTTTCATAGTACAAACTAGTTTTTTTCAAATAAAAAACACTTTAACTGAACACATGGTACACAAACTTTCTTTTCTATAATCCATTATAATGTACAGTCAAAACATTGTGTATTTAGCTAGGCTTCTTATCCCCAGACACTACAAACTTTTGTTTTTGTAACCATGAGTCAAACAAACAAACCCTTAAGAATTTATTTTTCTAGTTTCATCCCCAAACATGCATTTAACAAAATCTAATTCATCCTACCCTACATTATTAAATATTGTGTAACTCTTTAGATAATTACTATCCCAGTAAATGGCAATCATGATCTGAAGCCAACAGACTAGTAAAGATACAAGTTAGAACGCTCCAGTCAATAATAAATAAATAAAACAATCTAAGAATGGAGTTGTTAATATTTTTTTAAAAAACTGTTTGAAGTTAAAAAGGTTGAACATAGCCACTACGTAAAATTATAGAGATGAACAATATCCTGTAATTAACAAATTGGAGTTGGTTCCAGTCATCCAAATTATTCTTGTAGAACCATAGACCAACTCACACGTCCACTTATTTTAACCGAAATCAATCTAGACAAAAGCCTAACCAAAGTAGTGAATGTGGAGATTAAAACACAATCACATTGATAAAAATGACCAATTTTATTTTAGTGGAGCTTAGGGGGTGAGACAATTTCAACATTTGTCCCCTTGGCATCCACCAATCCTTCTAAACTATGACCATTTCCCATTCAAATTCCTCACGTACACCATCTTTTCCAGTAAAAGGCTTCTCCAAGAAAAATGAAGGCTACTGCCTAGCTCTGCCTCCATAAAGGAGCCTTCAGTAAAAGCATCTCCCCTTCAGGATGATTGTTGGCAAAACCCATGGTGGTTCATCAATCCCTTATTTGGTTAAGCCAACACCAACACAACTTACCTGAAAAGAGCTATACTTCTAAATCCCATACCACCCACCTCTTATAGATCTACACACTACACAGACAGCACTCCAACAAATTTTCTCAGCCCCTTTGTTAAATTCCCACCAATAGTTAGCCATGATACAATTTGCTTCAATCATCTTTTTTAGAAATCTCAAGGCAATTCAACTAGAGCTTTAGACTTATAAACAGCAGAAAATGTAAACCCCCCTCATTTTAGGTTCTTCCGTGCTAAATGGGGCTGAACCCTTTTCAATCGCAAGAAGTAACACATCCATATCAAACCAAACAACTAACCAGTGAGGAGAAAGAACAATACCCATCAATTTGTTTTATGCACTAAAGCAATAAGTAGCTACATGGTACTAGCAAGTTCTCACTAATACTAAATTCAACTTCCAAGAGATTAGATCAAGAAATTAAACTAAAATGGCGGAGGCCAAACGGGAAACCAATGCCAAATTGAAAATAAACAAACAATCAAACAAAAAGAAAGAAAGAAAGAAAGCCGGTAGAGCAACGAAAAGATAAACGATTAAGTAATCATCTAGGAACCTTAAAGAGGATAGCATTAACAAAATCATATCAGATTCACATGCCAAGGTAATCTCCGGAAGGAGATAGAACAATCCTGGAGTGAGTTGGATGCCTAACAAACAAGATCAAATTCATCATGGGGAGAAGACAAAATATACACAACACAACACAGCAGAAGATACACAATGAAGAAGTAGATGCAGGAAAGAAAAGGAAAATCAGGGTAAAACAAACGTAAAACTCGCAATACTTTGAGAAAGAAATCTGGGGCGGATAATTCGCAAGCTACAGCTGTCGAATTAGAATGGACCGGCCACATGTGCCGCCTCTGTTTCCACCTCTCACCTCCAGACCCATGCATATCCCTCCATTTTCCTTGAATCTTGAATAAAGACCACTTTCCTCTTCGAAAAGAATCATCAATTCAGATCAAATCCCAACCCCCAACACAGGCAAAATAAAACAAAATAAAATAAAATAAAATAAAAAAGAAAAACGCAAAAGCAAAAGGGGCAGCAAAATTCGCAAATTGGGGATTTACAAGGAGGGTATGAAGAAACCTGAAATCAGAGGTGGGTCTTGTTGAAGTAAGCAGGGAAAGAAGAGGAAGACGTGAACAAAGGGAAGAATGGTTAAAAAAAGGGGGAGGGAGATGGCGATTGGAAACTAGGGATTTTGTGTAATTGAGGTGTGATGGAACTGGGAATTGCGTTGCAGTAAAGGGGGAAAGAAATCAAAATGAAGAGATTGAAATTATGAGGGAAAGAAGTAAAAAGGAGAAATGGGTTCCGAAGATTTTGAGCGAAGAACTCGCCGTGAGAGATTTGGAGAGAGAGAGAGATGGGATTGAGAGACGAAAATGGCGAATGAGAGCGAATACGTGGGCTTGGGGCCAAAATTTTTGCAGAGAGTCGAGGGAGTGGTTGAAAAGGACAATACCAAAGCTAACGTCGTCGTTTTAGCCTTTCCCCTCCCCCCCCACCAAGATATAAAATAAGTGTGAGAGTGGGTCAATGGGAATCATGTCGTTTGCAGGTACCGATATGTCGTAGCCTGTACGCAAGTAATGTGTATAGTATATATGCCCAAATTAATTTTTCTTTTCCTTTTTTCCCTTTTCCTTTTTCCTTTTTAAGAATTAATTTTTGGGAAATTTTTCTTCTTTCTTTTTTTTTTTCTCCTACTAAACTTGGTAGTGCGAATCAAATTTTATCCAAACTTTTGAGTTTGTCAAATTGAAGTTTAGACTAAGATAGTATTTGCAATATTAATTTTATAGTTGAATGAGAGTGTTGTTGATTTTAATCTCTAATAGGGTTTTGTTGCATAAGTTATAAAAATAAAATATTTTCATGTGTATTTGGTGAATTACAAAACAAAAGTTTTTTTTTTTTTTCATTTATGAATCTTTTAGGAGTTAATCCAACTGCAGATTGGGTATATTGATTTATTTGGGCTTAATTTTTGCAAAAATTAGTTTTTTGAAATTAGTGATGTCTTCATTTTAGTGGCTTAAATCTTTGTTTGAACCCTTGGATTTGGGAAATAAATTTGTGTGTTTGAACCATGGTTTTAAATGTTTGTATACAAATCAAGATTTTAACCTTCATATTTTACAAATTCGACCTCATACGAAGGATAACTGACATTTATAATAAATCGTAACAAAATCCATTAAACATAAAAAGATGATAATAATAATAATAGTAAGTCCCTAATTTAATATAATACAAAAAAAAAAATAGCTATTTTAATTTGACTTAAAAATCATAAATTTTTTATTTATTAATTTAAATAATTTCCTTAAATTTTTGTTTTTATAATTTTTCCACAAATATCCAATAATATCGATATTTTATTTTTATTTCTATCGACATGTCCGTCAAATTGGGGCTTCAATATTTTTTTTGATCTAAGAATTTAAACTATGGTTTAGGCGTAAAGAAAAATACGTGATTTGAAAATTTATTTTTTTAAAGAGAAAAAAAATTCTTCTCAAATAGATCAAATTTGACATGATTTCATAACTAAAAAAAGAGAAATTATGTTTCCAATTTTACTTCTTATCGTTTAATTTCTCCTTACAGTCCAAGTTGAAAACCCTTTCGTCCATATTCAAGAAAAAAAATTTTGAATATACCTTAATTATACTTATCTCTTGTGCAGCATAAACTGCATCTAAAAAAGATGTGCCATGTGACAAATTTTATTTAAAAAATTGTTTTTTAAATTGGCTAAAATAAGGAGAGCAATTGATTAACACCTAATCATTGCCTTTCAAGAAAAATCTCAAACAAACTCAAAGTTAGTTTTCTATATTTTTCCATATTTTATTTGATAATGATAATTTTAATCTTTTTAATGCAAAATTTTCTATTTCAATCTATTTTTTATAGATAAGAAAACTACAACGAATTCTTCATTTTTTACTTAGTTCATCTCCTTAGACATTTTTATTTTGCCAAAGCGAGTTCAGCACATGAAGTTTTTCTCTAAAAGTCAGAGGTTCGATTCCTACCATTTTGATAAAAAAAAAAACACATGTTAATGCAGATAAGAATAATAAATTGGTTGTTCCTTTTATTTATTGTTTTAATTTGTTCCCTTGATGCATTTTTATTATATGTTTTATTTGGATTGGTTCAACATTGGTGATAGAAGAAATCGCCAGAAAAGAAATGTTTGTTTTGATTCTATTCTTGAATAAATCAACTATACAAATTAAAAACAAAACCAGCAACAATTAACAAAAACAACTGCACATGGTGGATAAGAATTTACTTTTATTTTATTTGTTATTATTTTGAAATAGAGAGGAAACATATACAATAGAGAGCAGAAAATAAAAAAATTAAATAGTTATTAATTAGCAAACTAATTGATACAAAGTATATACTATGAATTTCGAAATAGGTTCACTTTTCACTCCATATATTCATCACTCTTCTTTATTTTCATTTTATAATTAACACAAATCAATATATTTATTTAGTAAGCATTTTTATTTAAGTAAGCTCTGCTCAAACTTTTTTTTCAATTGGAAAGTCTAAAGTGAAAATTTCAACTTATTCTACTTTTTCAATAGGTCATCCACTGGTGAAAAAAATTATCACAATTTGATATAATTTTTCTCAAATTTTCTCTATTTTTGACAATATATAAATATAATCCACTAAAACTAATAATACAATCAACCATATAATTGTCTTCTTTTAAAATAATTTCAAGAATTTGAAGTCAAAATCGAAATTAGTATTTAATGTTGTATATTAGCTTTTAGAAAAAAAAAAATCTAAACAATATAAATTAACTTGTTTTACAAATAAAAGTGTAATATAAAATTGAGTTTATAACAATAAAATATTAAATTATTAAAGACACTGACATGTTATGAGAAGTTAATTAATTACATTAGATTAATATTTAAATAATATATGAAAAATAGAAAAATAATGCAAAGATTAATGTAAAACAAACATAGTTGTTTACCGATGTCTTGTTACCAAACAAACAAAATTATTTACAGAGGTTGAACATCTATATCTACAATCAAAAGCATCCAAAGATTTATACTATATATGTTGATTCCCAACAAATAAATGGGCTTAAAGGGTGTATTTAGGTCATAAATTTGACCACATACACATATTCCATATTTGAACATTGTCAAACCTAGATTTAATAGGAAAAATGCCCACCAACTAACATAGTCACATGGCTCAAATATGTACTTTCTTAAATTTAAGGGGTTGTTTGATGCACCAAATTGAGTTTATTTATCAGGGTATGTGATGTAGTTTCTCTTTTTTTTTTTTTTACATAAATAATCAATTTGTATGATGATTGTTTTTATTTGGAAAAAATTTTATTCGATAATTCTACATATATATTTTTAATAAATTGTAGCTTGCATTTTATTTTATTGTTTTTTAAGCACACATGTTTTGGAAAATGGAGTTTAGGGTTTATTTTTTGGATCATGCATTTCAATTTTTTTTTTTTTAATTTAAAGAATCATTTTATAAATTTGTGCACGTGACATTTCTAGTTAAGTTATTTTTATTTTAATACTTTTGATACAAACTTTTTAAAATAAAAAACTCATGCATTTGACAATTTTTCTCAAAAGTGTTTTTACGTACAAGTTTGTTTGATTTCTTACATGATAAAAGTGAATTTATTAATGTTAAATTACTATAAAAAAAAGCAATTATAAAATACTATTAGCTAATTAAAAGCCCAAAAATTCAACATTTTGAAGGAACTTATATACTTTTGTGTCAACAAATGTGTTTTTATTGATAATTTTATGTGTCAACTTAAATATAAACATTTATTGATATTTTATATGTATGTTTAAATTAATAGTTATTTTTAAGCTTTAAATTAAGGTTTTATTGACGATTTTATGCACGAGTATCAACAAAACAAAAAACTCATGCGTCAACATAACCCAAATGTGTAGTAGTTGTAATTTAAAATAATAGTTGTCGGAGTTCATGGAGTGGCCATCGTCGGAGGTTGCCGAAGTTGGCCATCAATAATGGTGGTTGAATGTTGTTGGAGTTGACCGCAGGCGGTGGTCGTCAGAGTTGGTCGTTGGAGTTGGACATCGGAGTTAGACGCCGGAGTTGGCTGTCGGAGGTGGTCGCCAAAAGTGGGCTACCAAAGATGGTTGTCGGAGTTGAGTGTCATAAGTGGTTGCCAAATTTGGCCGTCGGAAGTGGTCACTGGAGTTGGCGGTTGAAGTTGGTCATTAGAGGCGGTCGTCGGAGTTAAGCAACGAGACATTGGTGGTGATGAAGGTTGAGTGCACTGTTGGTGGACATGGTATAAAATGTTGGTGATATATGAAGTTGGTCTCCTAAACAATGAATTGAGTTCATATCTCAACTCATCTCATCTCATCTCCTCACCCCAAACACCCCTAGAAGATTTTATGTATTGTTCACGTACTTAAGGTTATGATACTCAAACATCGGTTTAAGGTTTTGTCTCTATTTCCAACCTAAAATAATTTTTTAAAAAAAAAATTTGCTTTTGTTTCACTCTAAATCTTTCTATGGTAAAATATTGTTCATATTCCCAATTTCTAGGTATAAGATTAAAGGAAGTTGCGAGTTCAATAACATTTGGAGTAGAAATTTGAATATCTAGTCTTTATGTGGATGATATATTCTAACTAATTGATTTATGCTCACTTTTCTAAATTGGACACCATATGGAAAATTGAAGACTTGAATCTCTAATTTTTAGTTAATAACATATAATATAATTAGTTAAATTTTTGTTGGAGGAATTATTTTAAATGACAAAATCGCTAAAAATATTTACAAATAATAGCAAAATATCACAATTATCTATAATCATAGACCGCAATAGATCAACATAACACAGATAGATATCAATAGTAAGTCTATCAATTTTACTATATTTGTAAATATTTTAATTTATTTTCTTATATTTGAAAACCGTTTTTTTTTTTTTTTTTAAGAATTTTTTACATATTAAAATTGATTTATAATTCTACATATGAAATGAGACGCAGATATTAGGATGAAATATTTTGAAAAGTTTAGATAGAGATAATATATATGTGAGTGTAAAATGATAGAAGGAGACATTTAAAAGTGGGTTAAAAAGTCAGAAGAATATTGCGGACCATGTAGAAGTGCAAGAAATAAGAAATAAGAAACCACCACCACCACCACCTAATTTTCAATTCCATAGTGTACAATCCACAGCAAGCATGCTACATCTCTTGTTCTTTCTTAACTACTTAGGTTTTGTTATTATTTTTTTTTTGCCAAAACATATGTACTATATATGTTACTGTGGGCTATTTAGTAACTAAGGCCTCATTTCATAGCTATTTAGGGATGTTATCTGGGCCACCAACTTGAAGTTGATAGACTCTATATTTGGAGTTCAATTAGAATCGTCGATGTTTCTAACTATTACCTACAATTATTTATAGTATGGTGTTTAATTACAGTATGCACCACAAACACAAACTATTGTAACTTACACACTATTATAACCTAAACAAACTATAATAATCATTAACTTTAAACTCAATGCCCCAAACACCCTCTTAAACTTCGTTTAATAATATGGTTTTGTGTCTTTAGTATATAAAAAATGAAGCTTATAAACGCTATTTCCACTCATGAATTTCTATTTTTTGTTGTACATTTCCTACTAATATAAACCAAATTGGAGTTTGAAAACTAATTAAGTCCCTTTTGGTAACAATTTTGTTTAGTTTTTTATTTTTAAAATGTATGATTGTTTTCTCTCCTAAAAAATATTATGGCTCTCCTTTTAATAAACACTTGAATTCTTAGTCAAATTTCTAATACAAATTTTAGTTTAGTTTTTTAAAAAATTTGTAAGACGTGGATATAACAAAATAAAAAATCTTAGGATGCGTTTGGGATTAATTGTCCAAGAATTTAAAGTGATTATGTGGAAATTTGAGCTATTGTTTAGTGTTTTTGGTAAAAGTGATTATAAGATAATTTAAAATAAATAACGTTTTCAATTTCTTTGGTTTATGAAACCCAAGTAAGATAGCTTTTGAGATTAACTTCCTAAAATTCGTATATTTACCTCATGTAACCAACTATCAAAATTCCTATATGTCCCTATTTTATGATACTATTTCACGTTTAAGTTTGAAATTTATCAAATACTTGTTTACTTAAATTTACAATTAATTTTTCTTTTCAAAAGTGCAAGTATTTAGTAATTTATTAGGAGAGTAAGAACTTGAACCAAACCGGCTTATTAAAATATAACTGAACCGATCCACCTCGATTCGGTTGACCCATAGTTTTGCCCGAACCTCATCTTAAAATAGATTGGTTTTTTTTTTTTTTTTTTTTTTTTTTCCCTTCACAGACTCACAATTACATTCACAACTCACATCCCCTATCTCTCCATCTTGTCTCTCTACCACTTGAAACCTGAAGAAGAGGGGAAAAAATAAAAATAAAAAAAGAAATCTTCCATCTTTCTACTACTTCAAGATGATTTTAGAGAAAAAGAAAGAAGAAGAGAAAGAAGAGGAAAGAAGAAATCACATATGCCTTTACCACTTCAAATCTGAAGAAAAAAGAAGAAGATTTGTTTAATTCTAAAATTACTGAGACCCATTTTCGCCTAAACCAATTTGAGTCGGGTCGACACAGTTTTTGTCCACATGAGATTGATTCGGGACAAGTTTGCTAAAACCTAACTCGATTCAATCCGTTTTAAAAGCCAAGTTAACATTTGAGGTAAAAAAAATAGTTTTTTAAAATTTATTTTTGTTTTGAAAATTTGACTATGATTTCAACTATTTGTTTAAAGAAAGTAAAAATAATGGTAAGAAAATTGAAAATAAACATGCATAGTTCCAAAAATAGAAAATTAAAAACAAAATAGTAATCAATTACACCCTAGTTATTTTCATTCTATTTTTAAAATAAAAAAAAAACAGAATAAATAGAAATATGTTTGATTACATGGTTGTCGTAGGTTACACCTTGGATGACTAAGATAATGACAAAAGGAATCACTTCACTCTCGTCCGTTAGAGTAGTTATTAAGAAACATACAAGTACGGAATTAATAAATTGAGACTTATGAATTCTATTTTTTAGTAAGAAGATGTGATTAGAATACATTTTCAAGTGTTTAATTTAAAAAATAAGTCATTTTACAAAAAAAAAAAAATGAAATATTTGACAACCACTAAAAATAGATTTTTAAGTGTATTTTAAACCGTTTTTTATCAAAGAGTTTAAATAAAAATGAGTTTTTTGAAAAACTTTTTTTTTCTCAAGTTAATCCAAATAGGCCCACAATCCTTATACAAAAGTATTTATTAATCAACTACAGGTCGGTGTAGCGGTGTGGTAAATTTTCTCTAACGTGTTGCTTAAAAAATATAACAATTCAAATCACTTTGTATCAAGAGGTTAAGCTCAAAGCTTCACAACACATGACACACCTCATCTTATTAGAGATTATTGTTTTGTTTGTGAGTTTTTGTAGGAGAGATATATATGTTTTCTTTTTTTTTTTAACGTAGTGTTTCAATCTTCATTCAATATATTCCAAATCATAACGAATTTAAAAATGAATTTTGGATAATTGCAATGAGTAACACTTTTAGAGATAATTAAGGGTATAGCAACAATTTTTAAAAAATTGCAAATATAGTAAAGTCTATCCGTGATAGACTGTATCAGTGATAGACTTTTACAAATATGGATTTTTTTTTTTTTTTTTTTTTTCTTTGTATTATTTTTTTTAATTTTTTTTTTTTTTTTTTTTTTTTTTTAAAAATTTTTTTTTTTTTTTTTTTTTTTTATTTTTTTTTTTTTTTTTTTTTTTGCGTTGTATTGTATTTCCTAATATTTTGAGCTTGATTACTATATTTGCCACTCTGAATTTATGGTTTGTTAGGAGAAGAAAGAATAGTTTGACATTTTAAGTGATTTCAAATTGTGTTTTTATATTAAAAGAAAAGGTTTGTTATATTTTAATTTTCTATTAAAAAATTAGAATTACGAGCTTTTATTAGCAAAAATGTTTTTTAACCACTTTTTTTTTTCCTCTTTCTTCCGTTACCACCTACCAAAAACAATAAATTTCAAATATATTCAGTTCTAGATAAAATAATTTAAAATTAGTTTTTTAATTTCAAATCAAATAATTTAAAAATATTTTAAACTTTTGTGTAGTACAAGAAGATTCAAAACTATAAAGCTTTTGATGGTTAACACATCTATAAGTTTGATTTTTTTTTTTTTTTAATTTCTTAGTTTCAAATAAAGGGCAATGGATTTATTTATTTTTTTTAAAAAAAACTCAATTTATTATCTCAAACAAAGGTTAAAAATCCTCAAAAGGACAAATATTAAAATGTTATGACTCAGGAATTCTCTCAAGCTTCAACTTGAAGTTAAAAACATACATAGCTTTCATGTTTTAACTTTTTCCTAAAGCTTAAAAGTCGTTTTCTAACCTTTCTTTACCAAAAATATACGAAACAGATCATGTTAAATTTGTTATTATTCTGAATTTGAGTGCCATTTTGTTGGACTTTATTTGGGAAAGGGATGGAGTGGTAGTTTAGAATTTTGAAAAATTAGTTTATTTATTTATTTTTTATAATTTTTTTATGAAGAAAAAATGAGAGAGTTTCTATTTGATTTAAAAGCGTAGAGATTTATCTAATTCACTTATTTTTCATATTAATTGGACAAATGGGTTCTTAAAATTTGTCTCGTTTGCATGTCAAAATAAGTAGCGCCTCCCACCTTTAAGATGAAGATTATATCAATTATTGCTAAGTTAAACTCACTTTGGCAAATATAACTTTACTTTTTAACAACCGTTAATTATTTCTTTCCATCTTAAATAGGAGAACAAGACTTATGAGTTCGTTAAATTAAATGTGTAAATTTTTATTTTGTTGTTTTATAGGGGAGAAAATTTATCATTTCCTTTCAAATTGGAAGTAATTTAATAATTAATAGGGCAAATGAATTCTTAAAGTTTGGTTCCTATGTTGAAGTAAGTATAGTTTTACTAAAACTTTTACCATCAAGAGTTTAGAAATTGAATTCCCTTGCGCACATATTATAAATTATAAATTATGCTCGAAAATATTCCTGCAACTATTCATTTTATTTAGAGAAATTATCTTAAATGGTAGAATTGTAGAAAATATTTACAGCTAATAGCAAAATACACCGTCTAATCTATTGCAGTCTATCACAGATTGACAGTAAAATTTTGCTATATTTATAAAAAAAAATTTCTTTTTGCTGTATTTAAAAATAGTACTTTTATTTCTATATTAATTTACTATCATTGTTACTTTGTAAAATAACTATTAGTTTCAGTTAAACTTCAATATCTTTCCAATATACTTATTTCGGTAAATATTATAATTTTACATATGCCTAGAAGAAAAAGAAACTAATTTTCCATGGGATAAAAATCCTTTATTACACAAAATACCAATCCCTTTATGAAATTTTCCCATGTTTTTATAGATTATAAAGATTAAATCGGTTGTTACATAGCGAGTAGGTTAGAAAGTTATTTTAGCCGTTCAATCTCACGAGTAATAACAATTTAATATACGAACTTTAATTTGTACTTGGTTATTTAGTGTCTATGTACTTTCAATTTGGTAATAATTTCGTCTTTCAACTTTAATATGTTGAAACGATTTAATCCATATTGTAATAAACATTACTAAGATTTAATGAATTTTTTATGCATGCTAATCCATAGACTAATTTGGGATCTAAATATATCTATAAACTACAAAGATTAAGTCATTAAGTGCCAAAGTGAACAAAACTAGTAATAATTGATACGTATTCTCTCCTTCGAAGAAGGATTAAATCTTCATACCTCCACTCATTGTTCTAAAAAAATAAGTCAATACCTAATAAAAATGACACTTGGTTTTGACAAAATTTCTTACGATAGAGATTAAATTGTTATAAATTTAAAGGTATACAAGGACTAAATTATTTTAAACTAAAGTTTAGGGATCAAATCATTAATTTCATGAAACTTTAGAGATCAAAAGTGTTTTTTTTAGCCTAATAAAATTGACATCTAATTTTGATCAAAATTTTTATTATTAAGCATCAAATTTAAAAAAAAAAAATTAAATATTAGATATTAAATTTCAGAGACTAAAATGTTATCGCTTTAAAAATAGAAAAACTAAACTATTTACTAACTGGAATTTCAAAAGACTAAATCATTGAAGTTCATGGAAACAAACAAAAAAGGGTTTTTCCATTTGGAAAAAAATATAATATTGGTATTCTTGTTGTTACTACTTTTTATGGGACTATGCACTCCTCCCCCTCCTTTCTCATCCTTTTTAGGGTTTAGGGTGAAAAGCTACTTTGAACATATTTATCTGTCTTTTAAGTTTTTTCTAAAGAATTTAAATTGGGGGAATTTATTTTTAAATGCAGTTTAGATATGTATTTTCTTATAACTAGTTGCAACGTTAGAAAAATATTTGATAATAATTATAAATATAATAAAATATTACTTTTTATTTGTGATAGACCTATATACAAATTTACCACTTTACCGAAGAGACACCATGGTCTATCACAGTCTATCAAAGATAAAAAATAAAATTTTATTATATTTATAAATAATTTGATTTTTTTTATAATAATTTTTCTATATATTATCTAGAGAATAATTTACCAATATAGCATTAAAAAAACTATAAATGAGTTGTCAGTGAGAGTGAGAAAAGAGCATGGAGTCTATGAAAATTTTTGAATGGGTTGTCAATAGCTTGATAAAGCTCAAAATTATGCATATTTAGAAATACTTTTAAATTTTGGTAAATTTATTATTATTTGGTGTTGATTGTCATGCATACAAAAAAAATGTTATTAATTGAGTTCAATATATACGTCAATACCTAGAAATTTTGACTTCTAATTTTTTGATAAAGAAAATGACATACAACTTGTCTTCATTCATTTTTAACATTGTTATGGGTGAATTTGGACTTGATGAAATAAATAAAAAAAATTAGAAAAAGAAAGTATAAAATAAGATAACGTGAATTTAGTTTCAGATAAACTCAAGTGCCAACTAATCTCATCGAACCAATAAGATTCGTTCCTAAATTGTTTAGGATTAGGCAAAACTCAAACTTCAAGGAAATTAGTCTATAGAAGCATTTTCTTAGCCTATTGCAATAGTTAAAAATTGTTGCGATTTCTATAGCAACAAACTTATAACCGCTAACAAAGGTAATATTGAGAGGTCTGTTGCAGTAATTTTTCGAACCACTGGAATCAAATAGGCAAACTACTACGATATTCAAATCTATAGCAGCAATTTTTTTTTTTTTACTTGTTAGAACATATATTTCAATTTATAGCAGCATTTTCAATAGTTTATAACAAAGGTTGAAAGTTATATATTGCAACAATATCAAAGCAATTGCAACATTTTGAAAAGATCTTTTGCAATCATTCTTAATACTATATTGCAACATTTATTGCAACAATTCCTTTCAAATCGTTTTGAATTTTAAATGAATGATATAACTGTTTAGTGAGGCATAACATATGCTTCTAAAGACCAATTTTCGACTAGCATATATTTCCAGACTATAATTTATAAATCTCGAATGCAACAAAATAATTCAAAATAGAAGCATATTCCAATAAGATATCTAATATCATCTAAAAACAAATACATTTGAAATAAAAAATATTAGTATTTAAATTGTGCTGAGAGATATTAAATTGCTATGCAATTACAAACACTTTATGAATAAGATGCATCATTTTTAGGTGTGTTTTCTTCTTGATCTTGAAGGTGAATCATAATTATTATTATCGCGTGAAGTTTGCTTAAAACAAGACAAAATTCAATTTATGAAAAAGATTATACCTATCTTGAAACATCATTGACATATACTACACTGATACACCCAATTTAGATGGAACTTTTTTTATTCAAAATCTACGTAACAAAAGCTTGAAAAGGATACAAATATTATTTTGAATAACTTTGGACCGGTAAGTCAATGATCATTATAGTTTTATATAAGAGAAAATTGAAACTTCTGACTTTAAAATCGAAATATTTTTTTTTCTTTATTTTGCATATACTCTCTTTTTCAAACTACAAATTTACCGTTATCGTCACATAAAAGTTGATTAAAAAAAATATTATACTTTAGATTAAAAAAATGATTTAGATGATTAAGCAGAAGAGAGAGAAAATATAATAATTGTTTAAGAGGAGGGATTAATTTATGAGAAAGAGGGGGCCACCATGTGGAAAATCAGAAGAGAGGACACGAATGTGGAAGATTTGAAAGAGAGGAATAATAATAATAAGAAGAAGAACAGAACATGAAGTGGGAAAAGTTTGTTTCGTACAAGTTTTGTTCACTTTCAATTTCAGTCTTTTTCAATTTTTTTAAAATTAATTATTTCTCTCTTGTCCTGTCAAGTCAACCTTGGACCCTCCCATTTCCACTTTCTCTCTCTTCCCATAATTAATTAATTAGTTAATTAATTAATATTTCAAACTTCAAACTTGATCCAATCCAATCATGGAGTTTCACTTTCAAAACATAACTTCTCTCAAATTTTTGGTTTTGTTTGTCACTTTTGTAGGGTCCTCATTTGGATTCTAGCTTCTTCTCTTTTTTGCTTTTTAGATCATTATTACGTGTGTTTTTCATTTACTCCCTTCTAAATTTTTTAGGGTATTTAACTCTAATTAGAAAAATGGAGTTTTTGTCCTACAACATAAAGAAGTTAATAAGACATAAAATATAATAATTGATTTTTTTTAATGGTCGAAGCTACAGACTTATTAGACTAGATAAAAAAAATGTAGTTTACCACTCCCTACTTTCCAAAGATTGTGTTGTATGGCCAAAATACAATGTCCGAAAGCAAAATTTTTTAATCTATAGGCACACATGGAAAAAATAAGTTTAATGTTTTTTTCCTTTTTCTCATACTATTCATAGGTGTAATCTAAATTGTATACTATTTTAGGATGCAGTTGAATTATACAAACTTATATCCAATATCTTTCTATTTCACATTTTATTATAAATTTGGAATTGCTATCGTAGATTTGTTTTATTCTTTACAATTTCTTACTTGATTTTACTTTTGTTGGTACTATATTTCTCCCTTGAGATTCAATGAAGTTATTGAATTTCCTCGAATGATGAGCATTTGTTATCCCTTAGTTTTTGGAAGCTTTTGTATCAAATTCTTTAGTTTTTGCAAACTTTTGAACCAAATTGGGAGGGTAAATCAAAATAGAGACAATAATCCACGGACCAAAGCTACGACTTAAACTGAAAATGAGGTGATGAATCAAATTAAGTATGAATCAAATTAAGTTCACTTCGCAAATGGACGAGTTCAAGGGGTTTGAGGTTAGGTTCCATATGACACATCTGCTAAAATAAAAAAACAAGATATTTGCATGGTTCAATTGATGAACATTTTAGTTTTTTTTTAATACAAGGTATTTGTATAGATCAGTATAAGGTACATATTTAGGAGGCTCACTTTGGGTTTTTTTAGTTGTATTTTTTAGTTGTTACAAGGTATCTAACAAGATTTAAATTGTCTTTAGTAGGGAAGGTATTTTGTGTTTCTAAAAGTCTAACAAAATTTTAGCTAGTTTTAGTACAAGGTATGTGTGGTGAAAAAAATATGAAGAAAATTCTAGCTTTTCACGAGTAGAAGATACATGTAGAGCCTAGTTGACAAAGATTTTTAATTTGGTTTTCATACAAAGTATTTGCTTTGGTGTTTTAAATGCATGTGATTTTCAATGAAGGGATGTTATGGATATGAAGTACAAAAATTGGGAATATAAAATATTTGAAGAACAAAGATGAAAAACACAAATTACCTCTTTACAATTATGGAAACTAGATGGTTAATGAAGTAGAGATGGTTTGTTCACTAATAAAGAAGGGGTAAATGGGTATGTGCCTTGATTTTATATGTTGCCACGATGAATAGGATGAGATGCTTGTAGGGAAAAATGTATGTACATGGTTATGATGGAGAGTTTTAAATTTGGTCGTTTACACAATATCTTTTTGCATCTCAAATTAGATTATATTTCTTTTGTGTCACACATTTTAGATTTTTGAAGCTTTTACACTATCCATGAATATTATGTTTAGTGATTTTTTTTAATTGATTTTCAATAACCATTTTCTCTTGATTTTAGGAGCTATTTTTAGGATTTTTCACCTTTTCACTAAAATGAACGACCAAGGATTCCTAGATTTAAGCAACTAGTTTGTTTTTATTTAAATTTTAAATATTTTAGGATTTTGTATAAGTTTAGTAATTCATTTAGATATTCTGTTAAGGGACATTTTGACATTTGATAAATCTTATTAAAAATTCTAAAAAAAAATCTTTTGGCCATTTATTCAAAGAATAGCTGTGATGGTCATATTTCAAAATGCATGATTAAATTTGGTCATTTATGGGATTGCCCAAAAAAAAAAAAAAAAGTATGATGGTGCAATGAGTTAATAAAACATAAATGCGATGTCTTTTTTTCGTTGTGGAGCCCACAAACTCATTTGACCAAATAACAACTCAAACTCTTTCATACTTTGTCATCTAGTCTACTAATCTATTTTGGATAAAATAAAATATAATATAAAAATGACAAATTGAAATGTAATATTAAATCAACTTTATCGCACTGGTTGCCCTAAAAAATGGATGAAAGTGAGATTTGATTCCAGCTTTTGAAAATGGATGTTATATAACCTTTTGATGCCATCGTCACGGTTGATTCTCGCTCTGCCTCTTTCTTTTTCTTTTCTCCTTCTATTAGTCTTCATTTTGCATTCTCATTTCTAGCTATTGTTTCCTCTCTTTGTTTCAGTCGTCTCTTCTAATTGCAATGCAACCAACCGAAAAGAAATTTTCATAGTATTAAAACTAAGTTTGAAAGAATAAAAATATATTTTAAAGTGATTTTTGATTATTTTAAAATTATTCTAACAAAAAATTCAATAAAAATAAATGATATACCAAATCACAATTTCTTTGGGCCAGGAAGGGCAAATGAGGAATTTACTCCATCAGCTTCCACCACAAAGTTCAACCGTTTCTACACATGGCTCATTTGTTATCTCACACTCACTACAGGGTGTTTGAAGGACTGTAACGAGATCGCACACATGGCTCGTTAATTTTTGAATTCTAACCCTATTTTCTTCCGCACTCCATACCGATCCTGTTACATTCCAACCCCTGTACGTTTACTGATCACTCCTTCCCCGAACTTCTGCTCAAATTCTCCGTCATTGCCGCCCCTTCCACTGCTTCACAGTACGCACTCTTCTTCCTTGCCTCTATTATTTCCTTAATATTCTAGTTCTACGCCACCATCAAGAAGCTAGAACAACACATGTTTCTCAGTGCTCTGTTACTTATTTGTATTCTGAGTATTGATGATCGACTTGTTTGTTTGTGGCATTTGAATGTTGGGTGTCTTTTATTGAAGATGGACGGGGATAAAGATGCCTATTACGTCGTACAGAAAGGGGATGTTTTTGGATTTTACAGGAGTTTGAAGGAGTTGGAGGCTCAAGCTGGATGTCTTGTAAGTGCTCATTCTTTTGTTTTCAAGTTGCACATTTGTTTTAAAGTTAATTTTTTCTTTAAATTTTAACACATTTGGAAAAGTGGGGTTGGTTAAATTTTCTTAAAATTGATTTTAGTAGCAAGCATCTGTAAATGATTCCACTCATGTCAGGCTACCCTAAAGTGAATCTAGAGTGATTCCCAGTCAGTCATTTTGATTATTTCAGACGTGGTTTTTATTTGTTACCAAAACTCAGATTAAAGAGAAAAAAAACTTTTAGCCCTTCAAAGTTATCTAGGAAGCTAATTTAAACCCACATTAAGTGACCTTTAGAATATTTGTCCTTCTCTTCCTGCGGGTGATCTTCTGATCTTTCTTATCTGTTGGTGTTGCTGTATTATGGAGACTGTCACGGTCCACATGCTATGTAATTTTAGTTGAGAGTCTGTTGGGCTAATAATACGAGGGTTTGCATTTCAGATTTTGGTGTGATATATTATGTGAAGTTAGTGAGCTTGTTGGACTAATAGGAATCAACGAATACTACTCGTTGTTGTATTAGATCTGTCTTTCAAGGGCCTAAAGTTAAACATCACAAATTTATTATAGCACTAACATGAATAGAGGTCTTGGATCACAAATCTAGGAACCCTTTTGTCTCTGGATTATTTACCATGCCCCAAAGCCATTCTCTTCCAACATCATGTTGTACTTGTACATACTACATAGTGCCCAAATTGGCAATGGGTAGGAACTTGCTTCTCCTTCTAACGTAGAGAGGAAAAGTAAAATGATATGGAACTTATTCCCTTGCTTGGTATAATTGGTTGATGTTACTCTTACTTCTTCTCCATCTAGATTTTTGATCCTAATGCAACGATCTACAAAGGACATCACTTATCTAAAGAAGCAGAGCAGTACCTTGCATCACACGGACTTCAGAGTGCTGCCTACTCTATAAGTGCTGCCAATGTGACAAATGATGTATTTGGAAAATTACTTGCGTGCCCTTACGAGGTTAACAATGCATTTTTATCCTAAAATATCAAACTATTTTAACTATTCTACTGTACTTTTTTCTTAAAAGAAATATAATCTATTGCTTGTGTGTGGAGGCATTAGATGTTTTGTTAAATGAGTTTGATATAAGAATCTTTCTTGGTCATGATTAATAAACTTGAATGGTGACACTTTTTTTTGATTACCCAATATTGTTGAATGAATTGTATAATGTCATTACATCGAAGTCGGAGTTGAAAATTCAGCTAGTGATATGTTTGCTTGGAACAAATTTATATTTTTCTCAGCAACCACCTGCTACTAGAGGAAAAATGGCTGAAGAATACCCCAAAGCTAAGAGACAAGAAAAAGTCCTTGAGAATATTGAATATGTAAGTTTGTCTATTTCACAGTAAACTTATTCAGTTGAAAATTTCCATGAGGCACGATGACTATGGAAGGAAAGGTCAAAGGTATGTCCAGGATTCACGTGGCTACTGTTTGTTGTCTTCAGATTTGATTGGGAAAAGGGGTACATCTTTTTACTTCCTATACCCAAGTATGTAGATTTTGTAGTTTTACTTCTCTGTTTGCTTGAGTTTGTGACTTGAACTGCAGATGATGACTTCCAATTTCTCTCCACTGATATTTTATCAATTTGGAGATCTTCTTGTAATCTCATTTATCTGTGGGGTTCACTTTCCGCCCCTTTTCTGTATACTCTATTTTGCTAATGAAATGTCTTGTTATCAATGAAAAGCATCTAAGTGATATGGTCTCAATTTGTTTCCTTGCGTTCCTCCTAATGAAGGTTGCTTCTGTCAATTTTGTGTGGTCTCTGCTTGTTTCCTTCCATTGTTCTCAAGGAAATTTGTTTTTGTTTTTGCTTTTTATATTTTCTTTTGAGGGTGGTTGGGGTGAGAGAACAGAAGCAAATGCAATGGATCGGTGACCATTTCTATAAGTAGGTTTGAATTGTTTGATTTGGTCTGGCTATCTCTTACTACATTCATTTTGTATTCTTCAGGGGTTAGTACGTGCCAATTGGGTCTCAGCAGAAACTCCAAAGCAGGAAATTATTTGGGATCATTGCTTCAAAGCATTACCTGCTTCTTCGAGCCATGTAAGTGCGTTTGACTGTCTTTTTTCATATTTATTGATGTATAAAAGTGTTTTCCTAAAATTGGTAGTGCTTGGTTACAATTTTGTGTTCTTCAGGGGTTTGTAGGTGCCAACTGGGTCTTAGATTCTCCAAACCAAGAAATTATCTGGGATTATGGCTTTGAAGCCATACCTGCTTCTTTGAGCCATGTAAGTGTGTCTGATTATCTTTTCCCATACTTATTAATGATTGAAAGTGCTTTTTTAAGAATTGGTAGTGTTTGGGTGGTAGAAGGTGCTTTGGGCGATCACCTAACAAGCATGAATATAAGAGGACACAACTACTCGTCAAATTTTAAAAATCTAGGTCAGGGATAGGTTGGGGATCCGTGGGTTTTTAGTTTTTTTTAAGGATATATGTAAATTAACATTAAAAAGTATATGTACTCCACTAAAATGGGTAGTTTAGTCGGATGGTAGTGTTAGAAGTCGAACAATTTGATGCAAATTTAGTAGAAACACTTCTACTTTAGTCTACCTTGTAGGTAGTTAGGGAAAACAAAAACCATTTGGGGTGAATAGGACTGGCAGCCGATTCTAACGGCGAGTGAGAGTGGGCGTGGGTGTTGAACAAGGCTGGTGGTGAGAAGGTTGCATCCTTTCTCTTCTCTGTGAATTACATGCAGAAGGGAAGGGAAGGCCAGTCAAGACTTCTTTTTCTTTTGTTTTTTTTTCATAAAAAATTAATTTTTGTAATTTTCTTTTTAATGTCAGTGTCCATTTTTTTCAAAGAAAAAATAATGGACACGTAATTTGGTATGTCATTTGGAGTGCATTTGAGATACAATTCCTAAAATAGATGTTTGTGTTTCATAGGGTATCACTATGGATTGGCTTAGTGGTCAATAGTAAAGGGTTTAGAAAGAATAGGGGCTCAAACTACTACCAACGATATAATATCTTATAAGTTCTCGTAGCACCAAATATAGATGGCTGTCCCGTAAAAGACTTGGAGGTAATCAGTTGAAACCAAAATGATTACCTACTTAGGATTTAAAATCCTACAAGTATAGGTAAATGGTTGTCCTGAGCGAATGGCTAATTTATGTGGAACTGTCATGAATGCTCACAAATATTTAAATAAAAGAAAGGTGCATTTGACCAACTAAAAGTTTTTCTTAAAGTTTTTTATGAGCGAAAATGGTTTGGAAAATTCACCATTAGTGGTTTTAGAGGAAGATTTTCTTCATAAATGCTTATATAAAAAGTGCTTCGTTTAAATACAATTTTTTTCAGAAGGCATGTCAAAAACCCACTACCATGTTTTATGTTCAAATTTACAAATTGCTTAATTATTCTACTCAAATTCTTGGCCAAGAAAAATCTAATCCTTTCTTGTGGATCAGTTTGACATTTTCTGTAAAGCCTAAAGGCATTGAGTTTTTTTTTTTTTGGTTCTTTTGTTCTTTTGTTCTTTTGTTCTTTTTTCTTTTTTTTTGGGTTAAATGAATTGCATCGAAGAAAATTTCCTACTTCATGTATGAAATTGACTCCACTATTAAACTTGAATGGTGCTATTTGAATTTTGATTTTCCATATTCCTGGATGTATGCAAATTTGTATTGGGATAGGGGCGAGGGAATTGAAACTGCTTCTGCAATGATACTTTCATTAAAAAAGGATTGACATTTTATGCAGCAACCATCTGTTTCTAGAGGGAAAATGGCTGAAGATTACTCTGAGGCCAAGAGATCACAGCAAGCCCGTGAGACTGTTCAAAGTGTAAGCTTTTCTATGTGCTATGTGAAAAAGGTTATTCTAAGTTCACCATTTGCACAAAAGACTATGATTAATAAAAGAATTATACATCCACGATTCTCGTCCTGTTGTCTTAAAAATTTGATTGGAAATAGAGGTACCTTGTTGTTGGACTACCTTAACTCAGGGTGCCAAACTTTTAGTTCTTACTTTTCAATCTGGTTAGTTAAATTAGGTAGCTGATTCATAATTCAATGGCCTGCGAGGATTATCTGGAGTATTAGTGGGAAGCACTTTTTTTCTTTCCCAAGTGAATAAGTGAATTCTAGAGTGGCTGGGCTATTATCCACACTTCATGGGGGAGGGAGATCATTAATGGTTCGGATGAAGATTGAGTGACTTCTCCATTGACTGCCATGGTCCTTCAAAATTATCATTCCAGCATAGTAAGGGTGCTTAGGGGAGAGAAAAACTTACAGACAATTCACAATTGATATCTTTTGGGAGTGTATGTTTAAAACTCTGAAGTTTGATAGTGCAACGCAACAAGTACCTAGCTTCATCTTGTTACAAACTTACAACCCCAGCCTTTTCTGGAGCTTTGGGTATAGATTTCATTGTGGGATTGCCTAAATCTGAAGGTTAAGACAAAATTCAAGCAGTGGTTGATCATACGACCGAATTTTCTTGTTTCTCACCCACAGTTTCTGAAAAGGCTTTTGTCTTTACTAAGGAGTTCATAAGGCTTCATGGGTTCGAAATCCATTGTTTGAATAGAGATTAGGTTTTCATGAGAACATTGTGGGGGGATTTTTTAAACTCTCTAGGCATGCCCTTGACTAATGTACAACGTGCAACCAATGGACTAATGGACTGTTGGAGGTAGTAAATGGTTGCTTGGGAAACCTATTTACACTGTTTTGTTTCTACTAAACCAAACTGTTAGGCTAGGTGGGTTGCATGCATATAACACCTCCTTCCATGCATCTACAGAAGAAACTCTTTTTCAAATGTCGATGGCAGACTCCCACCCATGTTTGTTCATTATGAACAGGCAAGCAGCTACTTAATTTTCTACAATTGCGAACTTAGATGATTCAAGCCTCTTTTTATTAAATCAATGAAAAGTCTTGTTTTTGTTTACAAAAAAAGAAGCAAACTTAGAAGACTCAAAGAGGCAATCAACATGGGCATTGATTATGAAAAACGATTCTGACAAGCGTCAAAAGATTGTGGAGTTTTTAGATGGTAACCATCTGAAGTGGTAACCTTTTCAGCAACTTTTGGCGAAGTGATATCAAGGAAGAACGGGAAGCTGGCCCAATATGAATTACCACCAAATTCAGTTTGGATGGACGTCCTACTTATCATAATTATGTTTTGCTCTGGGCAGTAACCTGCAACCCATCTTCATCACCAAACCTGAGTTCTAAAGTAGAACTCAATCTTCAACTTGTTACAACATCCTACTATCACATCATCTTTTGACAGTTTGAGGTTTCCATTCAATGGGAGAGACAGCAGGCTGAGAATGCTGAAAGCCGAAAGGCTCTTCTTGTGTTGCTCTCTGGACAAGGTTCCCTCTACCCTTGGCCCTTAGGCTGCTCTTTTATTCTTTTTTAGTAATAGTAATATACACCTCTATGTTTCTTATTAAAAGAAAAAACTGGTGTGAGGAAGAACACCTTCTTGATCGTTTGGTTATATTGTCAATCTTTCCTTTTATCAGCGTCCCTCGGAATTGTTCCAAGTTTTATCTTAATCTACGAATGGTTCTTTAATAATAAATTGAATATATCTGCTTCCAGACCTATGTTCTTGAGTTTGATGGTGCCTCAAAGGGAAATCCTGGGCTAGCAGGTGCTGGAGCTGTTTTACGTGCTAACGATGGATCTACGGTTGGTAAATTCAGTTATTCTGTATACATTCTTAAAGCCTTTTCTTTTATTTATGTATTTATTATGTTTTCTTTGTTTGGGCTTAAGTCTGCTTATTTGATAGGTCTGTAGGTTGCAAGAAGGGGTTGGGATTGCTACAAATAATGTTGCTGAATATCGTGCCCTAATTTTAGGGCTGAAACATGCTCTAAAGAGTGGCATTAAACACATTTGTGTCAAAGGAGACTCCAATCTCGTTTGTATGCAGGTTTGTTAGCTTTATTAACGTTTCACACAAAGACAAGTGCACTAGCTAACAAAATGAACGTAAGTTGAGATGTTCAAGCGACAGTTGCAAATATCTCCAATTGTAAACAAAGATAGATGGATAAAAGAGGGAGAGAGAACGCAATCGTGCATTCTTCGATAATATTCTAGAATGAACATTTACACTTTTGTAATGATGGCGTAACCAAAATTTTAAGGTATTGCTAGTTTTTAAAAGCGTAATACATAAAACAATGCACAATCATAAGTATCATGTTGGATATCCATGACTTCTGTCAAATTTTCTGCTCGCTTTCTATCTTTTTCATGTTTCAGTCAGATGTAAAAGCGAACACTGATTTATGTATGACAGGTTCAGGGTATATGGAAGCTCAAAAGCCAAAATATGGTTGATTTGTGTCAAGTGGCAAATGCGCTCAAGAAAAAGTTTGTGTCATTTGAGATGAGCCATATCCCTAGGGTACGTTTTTTTTTTTTTTTTTTTTTTTTTTTTTTTTTTTTTTTTTTTTTTTTTTT
>QLSR01000343.1:1036926-1136528 GCA_031780015.1 Citrullus colocynthis
TTTTTTTTTTTTTTTTTTTTTTTTTTTTTTTTTTTTTTTTTTTTTTTGCTTTGCTTTTAGACTGATTATCCCTAGGAATATACAACAGCATATAATTCTATGTGTGTGTGTTTCCTGAAGATTTTGAAGTATTGTGTTTCCCTTTTTTGGTATTCAATTCTTTAATAAGTTCCACAATTGTCTAATCCATCTTAGTTTAGTTGACTGCGGAGTGTGCACCTTTTTCATTGTTTCTTGAACTTTTATTGAGAAAATTAAATAATATACAAGGGCATAAAAAGAGACAACACTTAGAAGATGAACTTTGGAGGAATAGATACATATCTCACAGTGGCCACCGACTTAACATATTAAAATCCTACGAGTTTTGTGACAACTGAATATCATAGAATCCTACGAGTTTTGTGACAACTGAATATTGTAGAATCGAGTGGTTGTGCATTAACCAATGTCACACAGCACTGTATTGCATGATTTTCAAAGTTTTTGGTATTTGTTTAGACATGGAAAATGAAGAAGCCTTCTTTGATACTTTAAATACCTTCAATGTTGTTTTGATTTTCTTCAAGAGTAAGGTCTCCAATATTGTGATCTTATCCTTCCTCGTTTGTCATCTCATTCTTACTGATAACTCCTTGGCCTGCCCTGTTGTTGATTCTGCAATTGTAAATGACATATTTCCCTTTCAAGGAACAAAATTCCAATGCCGATGCTCTAGCGAACCGTGCTATATATCTCCGAGGTGAGTTGGACCTTTCCTGAAGTTAAACTACTACGTCGCCCTCTCTTTCTTTGCATTTGTTTGGCTTTTGGTTCAATGAAGCTTGGTTGGGTTTTGCAGATGGAGTTGTAGTAGAAGACTGCAAGCATAAATGAACTTAATCATTTTCAGATGGTAGTTAAGGATATTCTCTTCTTTTTGCTGCAAAGAGCTGCCCAGGTTGGCTGCCTGTTTTGTACCGTTTGAATGTTAAAGATACCTCACTAACATCCTTATTTTTTGTTACTATGTTAAATCGGATGCAACTTTAGGATTGTAAATATAAAGCAGACCGTTGCAAATACATCAATCAAGTCAAAAATAAAGTATTAATTGGTATAACACGATGCAGATATAGCAAAATTTAAATTAAACTCTTGAAGTTTATCGGTGATAGACTATATTGCTAATAGGAGTCTATCAACGATAAAGTCTATCACTAATAGACTTTGTCATTAGCCCTAAAAGTGCAACACATTGCTTACCCATATCAAAAGTTTGGTAATGAGATGATTAATTTATCAAATTAAATGGTGATATCAGTTTCTATGGCCAATGAATTTAACTATGAATAAAAGGACAACAAATACGACTAAACCTAAGATTCTATGACAAAGAATGGGATAGTTGTCGTAACCTAAGATTCTATGACAAAGAATGGGATAGTCAACAAATTAGTCCACTGAGACAATCTTCTATTATATCTTTCTTACAAAGTAAACAAATGTGTGCGTGGAAAATAGTCAATTATTCATCAAAATTAACAATAAAAAAGTTTTAAAAATAACTTAGAAAGTGCACTATCAATTCTAAATTAGGTGCGTTTACAATTATAATTATTTCAAGATACTTGAATATGTTGCTCGACACAAAATCCAAATAACTCATGCGCATTGAAAAATTGCAATATAGATTGGGATATATTAATAAAAACAACATAAATAACACCTGAATTTTCTAGAAACAAAATTTGTACATTTATTTAGATCCAAAGCAGAATTTGAACTAAATTAAACAATTGTAAACTAGGGTGGAAGGAAACTTACGACTAGAAACTAAGTAATGAGGAAAGTCAGATATAAATGATGATATAGTCGAAAAGCCTGATGGAGGCAACACATGAGCAGTTCTATTTCATTCATGATGCACAAAACGAAAATGAATGTAAAGAAAAGAAGCAACCAACAGAGAATGCACCTCTATATAAGGTGAGCGTGAGTGGATAAGCAGGATAGGAATCTCAAAATTCCCAAACACAAAAAATGGCTTCAATCTCCTCCTTCCCCGCCCTTCACTCAATTTCTCGCCTTTCATTTCCTAATCCATCCCCAATTCCCCGCCTTTCCTTCCCTCTTCCTTCCTCCACTAACTTCACTCTTTCCCCCGCCTCCTTCAGGCATTCGGCGGTTCAGGCCCGGACCCGGCCACGCGGCCTGAAACAACAACCCAGGGCAGTTCAAGATGATGCCTCTGTTCCCGACCAAGGACTTGAAGGCGAAGCGCCGTCGCCTTCTCCCTCTGACTCGCCCGCAGTCACCGTGCCCGTCTCCCCTTCTGATGTTCTCACCATGTTCTTTCAGGTATATACCCATTTTAGTATATCTGTGTGTTTTGCTGATGACAAATTGGCGTAATGGGGTTCTGAATTTGGTGAAGAATTCAAGCATATTATGATTTGGGATCGAGAATTGCATATGGCTTAGACGTTTAGTTGCTTATTTCTTGCCCTGTACCTGAGTAGTGAGTTTATTTTTTCAAGTTTAAACTTTGGACTTAAACATGTATTCCTCTTCAAAAGTAATTTGAAACTTTTCCCATAAACTTCAGCTACAAAGCACTAATTATCATGTCAAACAAATGTCCAATTCCGAGCATGAAAAATACTTGAGTCTAGTGCTCAAACTTAGCAACAAAATGTCCAAATCTTACTAACCAAAACCATCCAACACAATTGGGATAACCAATACTTGAAAAGATAGTCTCATCCAACTACAAGAATGGCCATATATATGATAAGAATGGTATTAGGATATTATTAGAGTATTAAACATTAGTAATTAGCTTGGGAGTTTGCTATACTCGTTGGGTATCAATAGATGGGGAGTGAAACAAAGAAGATAGGCAATATTGTGGTGAGTCAATTAGGGCTTGAAAGTGATATTAGGATTGGGAGGGTTAACTATCTCAAATAACTTGGTTTATCTTATAATTCCGTTATCATTTAGCTTTCAATATGTTTGGGTTCTATAAATATAGTTACAAATCTTTTCTAAAAAGTGAAACCTTGGCCAATTGAAGGTAGTAAATGTACTATTTATTATGTGTAGTTAGTGAAATTGAAAGTTTTAAGATTTAAATTAACTCACTATAAACACTTGGGAAGAAAACTGGACTTTTCCCTGATTTTTAACATTTTCGCTGGTTTTCTGAACTATGCCCATTCTAGGGATTTGTGAGCATAATATCTTTGAACTGCTTGGAGGCATCTCTAATGGTTATCTTTTTGTGTTTCTGAAGGCAGAGGGGACGCTAACTGAATCAGCTATTCCTGCTGTAACTGAGGCTTTGGAGGTATATTTACTACCTTCTATGTCTTGTTTCTTGTTATTTGTTAATCAAATGTCTTTAAGAAGTACTCTCTCTCTCTCTCTCTCTCTCTATATATATATATATATATATATTATTATTGTTCTTTTTTTAAAATTTAAACATTAATATTATTTATTTATTATGACGGATAAGCTGCTTTCTGTTGTTGGAAACTCCAACTTTAACAAGACCTGAATTCTACAAGATGAGGGAAATGGATTAGCCTATAACTGGCCCAAGTGGGAAATCCTACCGAAGATTTTGAATAAGAACTCATACTACTCTCAATTTCATTAAGGCTTCATAATCAGATTTGTCTTCTTTTAGCTTTAGTGCTCTACCAATTTGTTGAAGCGTGTTATTATAGGAGCAAGTGTGGGATACACTTTTGAGAGTAGTGCTTATAGTTTAAGAACTTTTTCCATACAAGTACTAATTGAATGCCGGTGTTTTTAAAGCTCGAGGTGTACAAAGCGCAACAGTCTTTTGGGGCTGAAGCGCAAGGCACAAAAAAAGGCCAGTGAAAAAGCCCCAAGGCCCACATGGGCCCTAGGGCTTCACAGAACGGGTGTGCCTGCGCCTAATGTGCAACTTCTTTTGTACACCTCGCCTTTCGACTAGACACACTTTTTGAAGCACTGCCAAAAGCATTTGCTATTTTAGTCTGGCGGTAGATGTTATGTTTAACTACAAAAGATCAATTGGAGACCATTCAACCCATTTATTCAGCACATAAAGGTAGATATTGATATGGTATGTGTCACGTGTGTATGTTCACTTCTACAGTGAGATATCAAAAGCACTGAAATTTAGTAGAGTGCGCTGAAGTGAAAGGAACTGTTTAGTTAACAACCAAAGTTCTAATTCTTTTGAAGATCTTGAAGTATGCTAAGAGAGCAATGATGTCTTAACCTCATTTTGCCTTCTCTCCCTTCATTGTGCGACTCAGGGTATAGTTATGGTTTGCAGTAAAATTAAAGTCTAAACTTGCTTATTTGCACGTGTTCTTCTGTAGCAAACGGAGGGTATCACCGGGTTGAAAGTTCAAGTCGTTGAGGGAATTGCATCAGTTGAGGTATGTAAGATCATTAGTTGTAGCAAACAATTTATGTGCATTCTACTAAATTGCCTAAATGATTTTTTCCCTCTCTCTTCTTGTTCTAGCTTACAAAACAAACAACAATACAATCTACAGGAGTGGCCTCGAGTTTGATCGAGACCATTCAAGGCGCGGGTTTTAAGTTACAAACATTGAATTTGAGTTTTGAGGATAAGGAAGAAGTTTTTGTTTAGGTAATCTTGATTATGAAGTGTAAGAATTGGAGAAAGGGAAAGAGAGAAAAATATGGAGAAAGATAGATAAGAGAGGGAAGCTTAATTAAGAGCTCCATTGATCATGTCATGGAAGATTGGACTGTGCAGATGGTGAAAACCTACCAAAATGCCCTCAAACTGTATCAGGTTTGATGAAATTATTTTTTTGCCATGGCTTGATTTTTGTGTATGAACAACTGTGGGGTTGAAGTATTTTGTCTTTAGATCATTAGAATAGAGATACGGAATGCTATTAAACCAAATGGCCATTTGCTTTTGAAATGAATCCGTTTTCTTGCATAGAGCATTATGAATCCGTTTTCAAACATTATAAGTTTTCCTTATTGCAAAATTCATGAGTGAAAGCCTCACATAATGGAAAACTTTGCATAAAAAGTGGCATTTATTTTGTGGCAATCTTGGATGGAACCAAAAAAAAAAAAAAAAAAAAATTCTTATTTTCTATGGTTGGATTTCAACATTCTGCATTACATTTTTTTCTTTTGATTTTGTGGATGGGTTTTCTACTTTGTTGTGTACTTTAGTGAGTTGGATCATTTTAATTAGTTTTAACTCTAATTAATTGCTATAGGGAGGTGATTTAGGGTCATTATCTAACCTAAATTAAAACAATATATTTAATTTCATCACTTTCTGAGTCCAAGTTGTGCTTGGCAGGATTACATTTTTAAAATTTAAATAGATTACTAAAAATTAAAGATGTCCAACTCAAGCTACAATTTGATTTGGATAAATAAGGAAATGGAGTTTCCTTGGCTTTGTTTGTAAGCAAGAGATGGCCCATTTCCTTGGAAGTTATGATTAATCTTGAATAATGAACTTAAAAAGTGATAACTATATTGTAGAAATCTTGGATGGAACAAAAATGGTTATTAATTTTTTTTTTTAATTAATTTATTTTTTGACTTATTAGATACAAAATTAAAATTTTAAGGCTTATCATTTTAAAGCTCAAAGAAGATCTACAAGTTTGATGACATATAAGTGATGCCCATTTAGTTGGGGGAGTGGGAAAAACAAATTTTTGTAAGCTAAACAAAGACAGGGATAGGGAATACATTCCTTATCTTCGTTCCCTGCCTAGTTTATTTCTATTATTCTTTTAAATATACACACATACATACAAAGTTATTTATATGTTGGAATCGCTTCAAAGTCTTATCTATGAATAATTTGATATGTTTCAATCATTTTTAAACTCTTATGCATGGATAATAATACCTTAATATGAAATTTTATTTTATTTCTTTAAAAAAGTTTAAGAATTTTCGGAAAGACTTAACTATTAAAAGGAGGATTCACGAGGAATTAACTATTTAATTGATTTTTTTTTTCAAAAATCATTTCTTTGGTTTTTTTTCTAAAATAAATTAAATAGGGAAAATTTTCTCACGGGAACTCAAACCTTGAAACAACGATCCTTGCAAAATTAAATGGAGAATTTCATGGGGATGAAGAATGAAATAGGGACAAGAATGGGAATGCAGTAGTCATCCTCGTCTCCGCTTCGCCTTGTGGACATTTTTAGACCTATTATAAAATTTTTAAACTCTAGATATCAAATAGATATAACTTGAAATTTGAGTGACTGAAACGTTAATTTAGCCTAAAAAAGTTCTATAATATCTAGATGAATATATCTTTGTCTTTTTAAGTTCAACATAAATCACGGATAGGTAATTTGAACTTTACCTCTTAATTCAAAGAGTATACCTATACCTAAACTAATATAGAAAAATGAATCAAGATATTTACAAATATAGCAAGATAGACACAAATAGTATTTTATTACAGACTATCTGTGATATTTTGCTATTATTTGTAAATATTTTAAACAGTTTTGCCATTGTAAAATAATTTTCCTAAGTTATGTTTATATTGACATTTAGATGAGAAATTTGATGAGTGAGAAAAGATGATCGAATGAACAAAGTATTTATGGGATATTTTCCATTTGGGAACCATTTTTTCTCCATTCATGCACCTATCACTCTTGAAGCTCCATCTCACATTCATTATTTTCATTGTAACCTCATTATACGATCCAACTTTGTTTTAAAAAAGAAAATTACCGTCTCTCATCTCAAAAAAATTCTTTAGTAAAAAAAATCCTTAGACAATGTTTACTTGAATAGATAGATCTTGGTTGATATTTGTCTTTGACCGAATCTTGGTCCATCCATTTTTTTAGTACAAGATCTAATCTTGACATATGTTTCAAATTTTGGACCTTATTAAGGATCTTGGCCAATCTCTATATCCATAGTAAAATACAAATATATATAGTGAGAGAAATAGAATATATGAATATATTAAAATAGAAATGGAGTAAATTAAATTAAAAAGTAATTATTTTACAGATGCATTTGATGTTCATGGGTGTGGGAGGGCCTAATAATTCTGACCCTACACCCTTAATTATTAGGTTGCCCCCAATGTATGAGAGAGGTCAGCTTCAAACACCCATCTCTCACCTTCCAATTTTTTCTCTCTTCCTTCTGCTCCACTCACAAACCAATCTATTTTTCTTTTTAAATCTCAAAATATTTTAAAATATGATCATAAATATATCAATTGTAGCCTAAAAAATTGATGGTTTAAGCCCATTTGTTAACTATTTAGACTTTGTTTTGTAATTTAATTTTTTATTTTTAAAAATTAAGTTTATTTCTTCTCAATTTCTTACTGTGATTTTCATCTACGTAAAAGAGTTGAATTCTTAACCAAATTTTAAAAAAGGACAATTGCAGATATAGTATTCAAACTCAAAATATTTGCAGATCTAATTCAATGTAAAAGAATTTGCAAATATAACACAATTTATATCTAAGTCTCAGAGTCTATCACTGATATACCATCTCGTTAATGGAAGTCTATCATTGATAGACCATATCACTGATAGATTTTGTTACATTTGCAATTCTTTTAAAATGTTGTTGTACACTTAGCTATTATCTATAAAAGTTCCATCCATTATAATTACCCTTTTAAAAATTACTTTAATTAGTTTTCAAATTTTGGCATGAGTTTTTGAAAATATGGGTAGAAATAGATAACAAAGCAAGAAATTTAGAAGTACAAGAGGTATTTATAGGGTTTATTTCTAAAAATTAAACACTAAAAACCAAATGGTTACCAATTTGGATCTTAGTTTTTGGTTTTGGTTTTGGTTTTTTTTTTCTTTTTTTTTTTTTTGAAAATTCAACCTATTTTCTCACAAAATTTTACTATGGTTTGAATCTTTTTTAAGTAAAATAGTTGAATTCTTAGCCAAATTTTATAAACAAAAGCAAGTTTTTAGAGAACTCTTCTTTTAATTTTCAAAACTTGACTTGGGTCGTTTAGAAAATATTGGTAAAAAGTAGATAACAAGTCAATAAATTTAAAGGTGAAAGGTGTATTTATAAACTTAATTTTTAAAAGTTAATAATAAAAAAATCAAATAATTATCTAATTGTTGAATTAAAAAATTGCTATTGTATTGGTTAATTTACTTGATATTATCAAGTTACCAATCCTTTGATTATAATCTTAAAGAAATTTAAACCTCAAGGATCTAGTGTATGTGTATGTGTATGTTTATGTTTGTGCTTCTTCATGTTATTCAACAACTTATAAACAATCTTAAGAAAAAAAATCAAAAGTGGTAGTATTTTTCAAAAAATCAACTTGCATATTTTTTTTTTTTTTTTTTTTTTTTTTTTTTTGTTGTATACTCTAGTTGAACTTCAACCCCGTTCTCCCAAGTTGAGCTTTTGATCTCTCAATCGATACAGCATATGACTTAACTAGTTAAGTTATATATATAGGTTAACAACACATTTCATTTAGTTTATGGTAGCACACATTTTCTTTTTATAATAACCCTCTTCCTTTTTTCTCAAACATACGTAGTCACACAAATTTTTTTCACTCAAATATATATTTTTCTACATCACATAGGGCATAGGAATTTTAACATTTGACCTCAAGAGAAATAAAACTCAAAAGAAGTAACATATTAATTACCACTTGGCTATGCTCACCTTAGTCACACACATCTTTTCTTATTAACTCATATACGTATACCCTCTTCCAAAAATTTCTCTTCATGTACTTTCTTTTTATTTTTGACATTGATATTCGATGTGATATTTTCTTATTTTTCTCATTTATTACCATGGTTACTTTTGTAATTTTAATTGTATTGTTATTCTAGTGGTTTGTGGACCATGGAAATACTTACCAAGTAAAATCTAATCATTAAAAGAAAAATTTTAATCAAATCAAAAGCATTTGAAATTAATATTTGAATCAAATAAGATAATAAAAAAAGGATATACTATACTGAAGCCTTTTTATTGAATGATGATATATAAGTGATTTTAAAATGGAGACTTCATCAGAAAGCATTTTCCAACACATTTTTCAAAAATACAGTTTTGAGGGTTAATTTAAAATAGTTAAATTAATTTTTTTATATTTAAAATCTTTATAAAATATATTTTTAATCACTTAAAATTAATTTAATGTTTAATTTTATACTTATAATAATATATTTCATTCTCTTAAAATTAATTTTGACGGATTAAAAACATTTTTGGAGTAATCTTGATAATAACAAAAATGATTTTAATAATTTCATAATCACTCCCGAGCACACAAAAAATATGTTACTACGAAAATCTAAAGCTCATTTTCCTCTTTAAACTAAACTGGCAAACTTTAATAATATTGACGTAGTTGCTAAAATGTGTAACTTAATAGTACGTTAATTGACATGTATCATTATTCTTGAGATCAAAGGTTTAAATCCTCATACCAAATATTATAATTATAAAAATGTAGTTGCACAACGAACACCTTGAGTGATCTTCCTATCTATAATATTACATAACTATACTACATTAATGCAATTTATATTCCTAACTATAATAATGTATAATATATTCCTATCTATAATAATATAGTTGTACAACGTAACGGTTTAGATGATCTTTTTATCTAGAACAAATTGCAAAAACCATCCGTGAACTATAGATAGTTGTAATTACGCACTCAAACTTTTAATTGTTAAAATTGAGCTCCTAAACTTCTACAAGTGTTAAAATTGGACTCTCAAACTTACAATGATGGTAAAAATTGGACCCTACAAATAATAAAAATTGAACCTTCAAACTTATACAAATGTTACAATTTATACAATTATGATTATGTAAGTTTGAATGTCAAATATGACCTCATTTTAACACTCATTTAAGTTTGATGACTCAATTTTTAAAATTGAAAGTGTAAAGGTATAATTGCAACTATCACCACATTTTAAAGGTGGTTTTTGAATTTTATCTATAATATTACATAACTTTTGATACAACATTAATGCAGTTTATATTTAGATATGTCACATCCTACTCTAACAAAATAATAATTGTGTGACTTACTTTGCCAACACCTGAAACACTCGGGTCGCATCAACCAACATATATACATTTATATTCATATTGCTAAATCTTTTTTAAAAAAATACGGTTGAACTTTGTGATTTATATCTTTTTAAAATACTTTTGAAAGTTGCAATTAAAATTATCGTTAACCTTTCGTAAACATCTCAATACTAATCTTAGAATAGAAATCGGTTATAATATTGAAAAAAAAAAAAAAAAATAGAAGGCGTAGTGTTGGATATAGCAATATTTTAGCGCCATAAACTTCGCAAGTAGTAAAGAGCTTCCATGGGAATTTTTAATACATCATTAGTCGGACACTGATTTGATTTTTCCAACTTGACTCATAATTTATAATTATTGATAAAAATAAAAATAAAAGTAAATATTGAAGAGTCAAATCCAAGTTTGGTGGAGAATAATTGTAATTCAATTCATCGGACTCAAAATTTTCAAAATATTTTATTGTAGTTTTATAGGTTTTTATTTATTATTTTTGTTTATATCATAAGCTTTCTAATACATGATATCGACACATGATTTTTGGCAAGAATATATTGTATGATTTCATCATGTGCTTACTTATTCATTAGAATTAATCATTTATGTTTGAAAATATTTTTATTAGGTACCACAATATTACCTTGTGTATGAGAATGTTAATTACTCTTTATCCAGTATTCACGTAGGAATAATAAAAATGGTCACTAATTTAAAAGAAAAATCATTATAAATAGAAAAAATATCAAACTATATAGTACACTTTTGATAAACTATATAGTACACTTTTGATACACTACAGTAGGTCCAGATAGACATTCATCAATGTCTATTTAGTAAAGTGATAGATATTTATTTGGATCTATCGTAATCCATCACGAATTAAAAGTAAAATTTTGTTATTTTTGTAATTATTTTCAATACATTTTCTATTTTTGAAAACATTTCAATTTAAAATATTACTTATTTATTTAGAAAAAAGTATTTGTTTTGTTAACATTATAAATACCATTTGTAAAGAAAATCGACTGTTTTGTTTTCCATTTGTTATTATTATTTTTAGCATGAGTGGAATATGAGAATTGGAACCTCCTGCTGTGTAATTTTCTATCTTGCAAACATTAGTTAAAATAAATTATACAATTTAGTTCTTTATTACATATTCTTTGACCTATATTGTGGTTGAAATTACTTTAGGAAAATATATATTCTTTTAAATGAAATCGATTTTTCTATAAACACTTTTAAAATAGGATTCTTTTCAAATATAACAAAATGAACCAAAATATTTATAAATATAGTAAAATTTTATTGTTTATCCGCAATAGACTATGATATTTTGCTATTAATTGTAGATATTTCAACAGGTTTGCTATTTAAAATAATTTCTCTTTAAAATATTAATAATTTAGAGTAAGTCGAATATAGTTTATTGAAAAATTTTAGATGATAAAAATTTGAGTTTTTAAATAAATCTTAAGAGACAATATCAATTACGCCCCTAAAATTTGGGGTTTGTATCAATTTAAACTTAAACCAATAATTGTATTAATTTAAACCCTAAACTTTGGTAAACGTATCGATTTACATCTTCCATAACGTTATGTTTGGATAAACATCACGTGAGACTTAGAATTTTATCAATTATAAATCTTTAGATTTCATAAGCGAATCGATTTAAACTCTCAATTAAGACGTCCTTTGAAATTTGTCTATGTATCAATCTAATCATCTATTTTATTAATCTGACATATGAAGAATTATACGCATGTGTAAGAATTGAATATATCGTCGATTTTTAATGTAATCTTACAAGTTTTTAATTGAAACAATTATATGTTACAAATGATATTTTTCAAACTAAGTTTGAAGGAGAGTGTTAATTGATACATTTAAGAAAATTCATAGTTTAAATTAATACAATTATTAGTTTTATGTTTAAATTGACACAACTCTTAAACTTTTAGGTGGGGTACGTGAATTGAACTTTTTCCCAAAATGTTAACAAATAAAAAATAGTTCAAAATTTTTGTTTAATTTAAAAGCCTCTTTTAAAGAAACAGATAAAAGATGAATTATTCAAAAAATGATTTGAAAGTGATTAATTGAAAAATCTCAAAATATGTAAAAAGAAATAACAACGTATATATAATTGATAGAATCGTTTGTTTAATATAGTGTAACTAAACAAAATTTTCATTGTAAATAATTTTGAAAAACAATGTATGATATAGTAACATTTTTATCAGAAATGTTTTCTCCCCCAAAAGTGATTAAATTAGAAGGTATTTCAAAGACCATTAAATAAAGAAGAAAAATGAATATAAATTGTAGGGTTTGCTTCAATTATGCCTTTTGTTATTTCAAAAGTCACATTTTAATTAGTAAGCTTTTTGTTCAAGATCATATTGAATTCAACAATATTAACAAAACTATATCTTCTCTTTGATATGTCGAGTCATTTCTTATTTCCTCAACAATGTTCTAAGTCTCACTTCTCATTTTTCTCCATGATGGTGAAAGAAGAAAAATAAAGGGAATTACCAACAAATCAAATTTAAAAAAACTATAAATAATAGATTTCGTTGGATAACTATTTGATTTTTTTTTAGTTTTTGAAAATTATGCTTATTATTATTATTATTTTGTATTTTGTAATAGTAATTCATCTTACTTAATTAAGGTAACACTTGAATTTTTAACTAAATTCTAAAAATAAAAATATTCTATTTTTGAAAAAAAAAAAAAGTTAAAAGATAGCTAATTAAATAGGCTTAACTAAAATTTTATTTTCTTCTTTAAATTTTAAACATTCGGGAGCTAAAATGAAACATTGTCAAATTCATTTGCTCTAATTTCTATGAAGTTATTGTAACACTTTTGCGTCTATATATATATATATATATATATATATATATATATATATATATATATATATATTTTTTTTTAAAAAAAAATGTTTACTTTAATAATTTTAGGTTGAATATGTTGAATTTTTGTTAGATTTTGACATTTTTTACAATGAAAATATCGATTTATTTCTTATGTCTATAAACTTCTAATTTTGTATATAAGCGACACAAAATTAAAATTTATATATGTTATAATAATTAAATTTTAACATTTAAACATGAAATTTTAAGAATTTATAAAATAAAAAATAATAAAAAAAATTAAAGCGTATTTATTATATAGATTAGGAAGTTAATGAATTATATATAGAAATAAATTAAAAAACACATGAGCTAAAATTATAATCTTAAATGAAATTGAGTCCCTGAAACATCAAGTTTTAGATTGGCGGAATCTCATATCTGGAAAGACATAATATGTGTTAATTTGTAGTTAGGATGGTATTCATTAGGATATTTTGATTATTTGATGAAACAAGTAAAGTTTGACTTTGAGTAATAGCAAAGGAGTCGGTGGGCCATATGATCTCATTTATTAACTTTTATTTTCTTATTTCTCTCTTTTTTTTTTTTTTAATGTCGGAAAAGGTGGATTAGGTGCAGCCGACAGGTTTGACTCATGTCATGTCACGTGTCCTCACGTGGATCTAGAGAGACAAATGAAATAAAATAAAATAAAATAAAAAAAAATAAATAAAAGAGTGGCTGACTGGCTGTGGCTCGGCTGGCTCCAGCTCTTCTCTAATCACAAATGGCGTGGGCTCCACTTTGTTTTCCGCCAGCTGTAAACTGTTCTTATTTCTCTTCAACATATATATATAAATATTTGTCCTAATACATTCAGCAATATTTAATTTTGTGTTTTTATAGAATTTAGGTATAATGAAAATTTATAAAATCCAAATGAGATTTTATCTTGAAAATTGTAATAAATTTGAAGCGTAAACATAATTAAATTACTTTTAATTATGTTTATTTAAAATTGAATTATTTTTAATTATATTTATTTAAAATTATAAATCGTCACTATCTGACTCTAATGATAATGGTAAATGTAAAAGTAACCATAAATATGGTAAGTTCATAATTTTCATATAGTTGTCATTTCAATATTTGTAATGATAATAGTAAAACTAGTGAGTCCCACATAATCTTTAAGATTGATTACCATTCATTCCTAATTAGACTATGGAAAGCGAGTAAACAACAATAAAAGTAATTTACTGGAGCTTAATTTTTACATTACCATTGATGGATTATCTTTCACGTAGTATAAACGTAACCTTTTGTTATATCTCTAAAATCAAAAGAATATAATAAATATAAATTGAATTTTATATTCACTTAGTAAATTTACGATATTTTTGTAATCTTTGAAAAATGTTGAATTTTAAATTTTCTTATAACTTATGTGTTCTTTGACTAAATTATAAGTTTAATTTTAAGCTTTCAGGGTAGGAGTGCCTGAACTTCACAAATTATTCCACAAATTTCAAACATTTAGATATATATTAAACCTTCAATTAATTACGTATTTTTAAAAATTTACAACTAAAATACACTTTGACATTGAATTTTGCCCTTAATAAATTTATAGCCTTTCCCTTTTATAAACAAACACGTTCTTAATCAGAATTTTAAACTTAATTAGAATTTTAAAAAGTTTAATAGGTTGAAATTCAAATATCTTAATTACTTTATAAAGTTGAGCAACATATTACTTAATAAGGTTGGAGGCTTATTCTACACTTTTTTTCGAAGTAATAATTTTTTTTTTTTAATTTAACATTTTCTAAAATGAGAATTACAACCTATCATGTAAATAAGGATTTGATCCTATTGTTAGCGTCCTTCATTTTTTTTAAATTGTCGATATACCATGAATGTTGTTAATGTTTTAAATTAATTAAATTTGATAGAAGTCTTTATAGTTCATTTTGTTGATATTGTATCAATAAAATTGTCTTTTTTAGTACATCATTATCACAAATAAAGAATTTTATGCTTTAAACTGACGGTCATAATGAAATGATACATGTGTTTAACTAGGTATGTTCAATCTTAGCAGGTATAATAAAGTTTAGGTTAACTTTGGACATAGTTTTAATTTTATTTCAGATGATTTAATAATTTTCAACTAATTAGTTCTTATCATTTGAGGTCAATTTCATATGCTATATGTTCCCATAAATTTTTAATATTTTGATTTGTTAATAGTGGTTTGGTCAAACATTATAAATCGCCCATCGCTCAAACACCTCACATATTTCAACTTTTTTGCCTTACAAGTTCGAGGCCTCTGTGTATATTTGATTTTAGCTAATAGGTCTTACATATTCAATTAATGTAAAAATTAAATTTACATCTTTTTGTAAACTTTCAATTTTGAGTCTAGAAGTTCATGAATTTTGAAAAAAAAATGTAAAAATTAAATTTTCATCTTTATGTAAACTTTCAATTTTGAGTCTAGAAGTTCATGAATTTAAAAAAAAGAAAAAAAAGTTATTAATTGTGTCAATAACTAGGTACAAAATCCAAAATTCAAAGACGACACAAATTTGAACATTTAAGGGTATATGGTTTAAAATTAAGTGATTAAATAGAAAGACTAAACTTGTAATTTAGTATTTAAAAGTTTACAATCCCTTTGGAAGCAACTATAGTTCTTTTAGATGAGATTATCCATTTTCGTTTCACAGAACAATACATTTGATACATTGGACATACTATTTTATTCTAGAAATATGATATAACATTTGGTTAAATACTATTTTGGTTTTTATACTTTGAAATTTGTTTAATTTTAGTATTTGTATTTTCAATTTTTCAATTTCAATCCTTAACTATCAATAGATCTTAAATTTAGTCTTTCAAAGTTAATTTTATCGAAATTGATTAAATAATAATAATAGATTTTACGTAAGAAAATACAATATGCGAATATATTTTCAAAATTTATAGTAAAGATACTATTAAATAAAAAAATAAAACAAAATAAAGAGATTAAAATTAAGATTACAATTTTTAAAGGATAATGACCAAATGATGCATCATTTTTAGTCCACAGTTGGAATTGAGAGACTCTAACATCCAACTTCTTCAAAATAATTTTCTTAACTGAAAATATTTTATTTTAACCAATAAATTTTAGTCACCTAAGTTGCAATCTAAAAAAATTATATTGTATTAAGTAGACTAACTTTTATTTATTTGTTTACTTACTTCAAAGTAACACTGCTTTATTAATCAAAGCAACCATTATATTTGTGAGATTAAATGGTTGAGGAAAATGTAGATCCCAATGCTCTTTTAGATAATCCTTATAAATTTTGTAAAATCTATAGAGAATTAGTGAATCGTCCATAATTTAATACTCGTGACATCTTTTTAATGAGTCTTTCATTTTTTTTTTTCTTTTTCAAGATTTTTTTTTTTACTTATTCTCAAGAAAAATTTATGTATAGTTGTTGAATTTGCTTTATCGACCTTAACGAATACTAGTTAAATAAAAGGTTAAAAATTACTTTCAATCTTTGAATTTACATGAAAGTAACAATTTAGTTTTTGAATTTTAGTTTATAAATATTTAATCTATGTAGTTCCAAATTTGTAACAATTTAGTTCATAAATTATAAGTAGTAATAACTTAATCCTTGTACTTTCAAATCTGTGACAATTTAGTCCCTATCACAATACATATTTTTTAGATTTAATAATTTCTTTTGCACATTGATATGTTGAGGAAAAAATATTCCACTAGGCCACTACTATCACATGGATAAGAAAAAAATAAAATAAAATAAAATAAAAAATAAAAAGAAAGCAATAAAATTGGGAACACGCATAATTAACGTGAAAAAACCACAAACTAGAAAAAATCTACTATATGAAAAACTATTACACTCACACAGAATAATTCTTTTTCGTCCCCAATTATAAAAGCATTCTCTGAAAGTATTATACAACTCACACAAACTCAACTAGTATACCAAGCTTAACGTGCTTTAAGTTGGGATGATTTGAAACCAAAGGCATAACTTCTTTTATAGTGCTTATATGGAGTCCATCGTTTTCTAGAATCTTTCAGACGTGAGATAACCGATCTTCTAATATTTTATCAAAATCCAAAATGATAAGCTAAACTCATGGTCAAGTTGGTTCATAAATTATAAAGATTAAGTTGTTACATTATCATAATTGATAATTAAGTTCGATGGAATGTTTAAAAAATTAGAATACTCGCTACAAGAATTTTTTGTTGTGTCAGACCAACGCAACAAAAACTATGGACAACTCTAATTTTTGTTGATGCATTTACCATGCATGGGCACATCCTCATTTTTGTCGACAAAAACATGTGCATAGACAAAAAGTTGAGTGGCTCAGTGGAATGCATTATTTTGGATTTCTACCGACACATTTTTTTTAGTTTTTGCCAACATACGTTGTGTGGGCAAAAAGTTTAGTTTTACTGATGCAAGGCACATCAGTTATTTTACGTCAGTATTTCTACCCACGTAATGTAAAAATGTGTCTTTTCCTCACGCTTTTTACCCACGCTTATAAACATTGACAGAGCTTTTGTCGACATATTTTTCAACATCTATCGTTGTTTGTTTGCGTTGTTGATGGCTATGTTACATGTTAAAGTTTAAAATTAAATTTTACTAATTTAAAAATATAAGGACTAAATCATTATAAAATTAAAGTTAGGATAAAAATTCAGATACTAAATCATTATAAAATTAAATTAGGATAAAAGGTCAGATACCAAGGTGATCTTGAAAAACAAATTTGAAAATAAAGCAACCTACAAATTTGAGGAATAAAGAAAAATTAGTAAAAAGATATATGCGGTAAAAATGTGCCTTCATAATCACAATCAGTGGTGACTTAAAAATAAATAAAAGTTTAGGCGAAGTTGGATCACATTTCTATTTCTTTTTGTTTTAAATTTATGAGAAACAAAAGGATTTTAGTTACTAATAAATCAAATATTTGGTTTATGTTTCTAGATTTTTTTTTTCTCTAAAACATAAATAAAAAGATTATTTTCTCCTGACTTATCTAATAGATAATAAATATTTTAAAAGATTATTGACTATTTAATTTTAAAACCTAATAATTTTGAATTGTTTTTATAGCAAAATGATTCAAATTATTTACAAATATATAAAATTTTTAACGATAGACTATTAGACTTCTATCATTGGGAGATAGACCACGATAGACTCCTGATTGATAGAAGTCTATCGCTGAAAATTTTCATTGTCTATCAGCGATAGTTCGTAATCTTCCATTCCGTCCCAGTAAGAACTAGCATTCTTATAGATTTCTATCGCTGGAGTGATAGAAGTTTATTGTAGTCTATTGCTGATAGATAGTGAAATTTTTTTATATTTTTAAATAATTTGATTTATTTTATTATATTTAAAAATAATCCTAAAAATGCAAAATTGTCATTTTACAAACCAAATCCAAATATTTTTTAAACATAGAAAGAGAAGACAAAGAAGTAAACAACGGGAAAGAGGGAGAGAGGAGAAGAAAAAAGAACAAAATTCAAGAACTAAAATAAAGATTAGAGATGGTAACAGAATCGAAAAATAAAAAAAAAAAAAAAACTAAAATATGGTTTAATTTTTTTTTAATACAAATAAAAATATAGAAGACAAACATACCATGATGACATTTATTAGGATACTTATATTTGGTATGTTTTCAAGAACGAAAATTAAAATTAGTATAATTCAACTATGATGGAATTTGTACGATGAAATTTGAAATTATAAAATTTTTACTATTGTCAATATGTATATATTTTTAGGATGAATGGATGATATTGATTGTTATGCATAATAACAACAATAAAACTTTGGGTTAATTAGATTGATACGATGCTTTTTAGAAAAAATTAGGAAAAATAGGTAATTTTGAAAAAAATTAGGGAAAGAAGATTTTTTATTTATTTTTTTTAACTTCTTTTTATTAAAACTTTATTTTTTTACCCATTCCTTCTTTTCCCTTTGAAACTATTTTTTTTTTAACGTGAAAAGTCACATAATATCTCTAATTTATAGATTTTATTTCATGTTATCTACTGTTTATTTTTTTACTCATATAATATTTCTAATTAATTTACGAAAAAACACATTTTATCTCTAATCTACAAAGAGAGAATAAATTAAAAAAAGTAAAATTTTTAAATTTATTTTTAATGCGTGGATGATAAGTCTTTAAATAATATTAGATTATTTTGTTTGATTTTTCTCTTTTAACATGAATTAGAGATAAAATATAATTTTTTTTTTATAATAAAAGAAACCTAATATCATATAATATAACATGAGCATAACTCAAATTACATAAAACTCATACCTTCCACGACATTAGACAAGAATCATAAGTTGAAATCTCTCAATCCAAACAAGAAAAAAATAAGTTGAAAAAAAGTTTGGGCCTATTTGGTAGGTAATTCAGATTTTGTCTCACATTTTCAAATTCTTTAATGAATATAGCATTTGATAGTCATTCTAGATTATGTTTTCAGAAACTATTTTTTAATTATGTAATCCAAACAATATAAATTCTAAAAAAACATTATTTTTATGTTTTCAACATATTTAGATTTTGAATTAATAATTTAAAGTGAAGTGTTATTATAAAAGATAAAAACAACAAATATAAAATTTCATGTCATAAACTCAATTATTTTTGTTAAATTAAAATATGTATCTTATAATATATCATATATTATATGATGTTACCAAATAATAATTATACAAAAATTTTAACATAAAACAAGTTCATAAGTTAATTGCTAGTTACTACTAATTTATATTGAACCTAATATTTAGTGAATAAGTGTAATTCATTTTATGGCTTATAAATAAATTATCAAACACATCTCATAAAATACAACTTTATTTCAAGTGAATTATTTGTTTTCAAAATGTTGTTTTTAGAAAGCTATCAACTTAACCAAATCAGAAATATAGTTTTTCTTACAAGATTTATAAAATTATGGATTAATCTCTTATAAATTATGGTATAGTCTTCATCCAATTTATAAAGTTCATAAACAAAATAAAAAAGTACATAGAGAGGGATAAAATTAATATTTTTGATTTCCCTGGTGACAGCTTTTGCAATTAATATAGCTTTTATCTCATTCAATAGTATAAAAGGTTAAAAAGTACTTAAGTACTCTGACAAAGTAGAAAGGTCTAGAAAAGCTTTGCCAACTCATACAAATAATTAACAAAATTTTTAAACACTTTTCCTAAAATATCTTTCCCCAAACATTTTCTTTTCCTAGAAATTGACTTGAAGAGTATAAACAAATTTTATAATTTTGTACAACTTTCACCATTTATACTTGCATAATTTAGATTTTTTAAAACTAGCAATCTTTCAAAAATATAAAATATAAAATTGCTTATCTTTATTATAATATACGTTAGTGGCTAAGAAATATGTAGTTCAAATTACTCCTTAGTTGTACTTAGGAGAATCATTCTACACTAAAAATAATAATTAAAAAAAAATTATGTTTCCTTATCTCTAATTTTAGAATAGTGTATGTCAATTATTATGAAAAGGATAGAAAAAAAAGACATTATCACTTTTGATTTAATTACTTACTTAAAAATAATTAGAAAAAAAAGGTGACATACCTTAACTACATTTTGAAACAAGGGTATTTAATTCGTATTAACTCGTATAATTATTGAACTTTAAAAGGGTATTTAAAATTTTCGAGCTTAAGTTGAGTATATATGTTTATTTATTTCGAGTAATGTGCTTATCAATCCCACAAATTACACAAACCAAATGTCAACATAAGCTTAGAATTCATAACATCACATTTTATATCACACTAATTTATAATTTTTGTCAGATTAGTAACATGTGGAGTGAAAAATTCAAAATTATGTCTTCTTGTCAATTAGAAATATATGTTTTAACTAGTTGAATTATCCTTAATTTTGTTTTTAGTACGAAATGTTAAGGAAAATATTAAGAACAGTGTGCTTCATATTTGGGCACCAGTGACTTGAACTAAGTAATAGACTTTATACTAACAATATTGACTTGCAAAGAGACTAGTTTATGATCAGTAGCTCAGATTTACAAATTATATACTAACATATACTTCAATTGTAAATGCACAAACTATAAACGTAATAGATACTAATATGAATGTCTATAACATGTTTCTTTTCTTCAAAAAGAAAAGAAAAAAAAATCTATAGCCTATACTTCTTATATGATCTTTAAGAGCTCAAGAGAGTCATTAACTCAAATTTATTATAATCATGAATTAAAACTTGAACTTGGAAATTGTAAGCTGATTTACACCCAAAACTCAAATCTTAAAACTTAAATTGAAAGTCAAAGAAAGGAAAGAGCTCATATACCCAATGTTACGTAAGCTCAAACATAACCCACATTTTATGTAACAACCCCAAATCGTTGAGGTAAATTCTCCTAGCAAATTTAATTAAGTTATTATGTATGAAAGGAAAATATAGTTATTTATGTGTATTCATGCATTTATTTAAGCTAAGATGGAAAGTTTCAAAATTGGAATTTGAGAAATTTTGTGATTTGGTAAAGGATAATTTTTATTTTGGGGCAATTAAAGAAAAAAGGGAATAAATTTGTTAGGATTTGAGTATTGAAGGAAATCTTATTGGATAGAAGATTTTATTTTATTTTATTTTGTTGGTTGGAAAAAAAAAAGGCAAGAAGAAAGGGGGAATAATAAAGGGAAATGTGGAATTAATAGGGTTTAGGGTTTTGTTATAAATAGGCTCCTCGGTATGCGTGCCAATTAATAAAAAAAAAAAGAAAAAGATTTTTCTTTCTTCTCTCTCCCCTCGCGCCGCCGCCCTCCCCATCGGCCTCTTCTTCTTCTTCTCCGTTTCTGCCGTAGACCGCGCCGCCGCCTTCTCCTTCCCGTTGCCGCCGCCAATCCGCGCTGCGTCGTTGTCTCTCTTTTCTCTCTCCAGCAGCCGCGCCGCCGGTTCTCTCTCTCTATCTCTCTTCGGCAGCCGCCGTCGACGTTTTCTCTCTCTTCCGCCGCTGGTTCTCTCGCTCTTCTGTGCCACCGGTTCTCCTCCGCTGCCGCTTCAGTCAAACGCTCGCCTGATTACTCGTCACTGAATCGGTAACGTTTGGGTGAGTAACTCGGATCCAAGGAAAAATTTGTGGCATGGTTTAGTAAACTATTGGGAATTTAGACTCATGTGGTTAAAATCTCTTAGGTGACCGGAAGTTGCGTTGGGTAAAAGAATTGGAGGCAAAGGCAACTGCGAGTTAAGCCACGATTGGGTAAGAACATTTTTAAGTTTACTTGGAATTAACTGTGGTGAGACTAGACTTGTGGACTAACCTAGATTGGGGAAATTCTATTCACAGTTGTCCAGGAATTTTGCGAGAACTGCCGTGTGGATAATTTAATATAATTGCTTAGGTAAGTGACTTTACTACCTGAACCGCCTTCTCGCCATATGTTAATTGCCATGATGTAGTAGAATATCTAAGCCCCATGTGATATAGCATGCTTGTATGAAATTCCCATGTCTAAAGAATTTATGTGAATGATAATGCATATGTTTGTACTATGAAGTGTTTATGAACAATACTGTTAATGTATGAATTTATGGAATGGAAGGAGTACGAATTTGTTTGAGCATGTAAGATGGGTAGCGGTAACTCCCCTACGTCGGTTGGATGTTCACTAGAGGTTGTGGTCCTTCGAGGTCACTAGAGGATGTGTTCCTTCGGGTTCACCAGAGGTTGTGGTCCTTCGGGATCACCAGAGGATGTGTTCCTTCGGGTTCACCAGAGGATGTGGTCCTTCGGGTTCACCAGAGGTTGTGGTCCTTCGGGATCACCAGAGGATGTGTTCCTTCGGGTTCACTAGAGGATGTGTTCCTTTGGGTTCACTAGAAGCTGTGTTCCTTCGGGTTCACCAGAGGTTGTGCTCTTTCGAGTACACTAGAGGTTTGTGTTCCTTCGGGATCACCAGAGGTAAGAGTTCCTTCGGGGGCTCCAGAGGTTGTGGACATCCAAAACCAACTGTAGGGCGAGTATAACCAGTTCCCTATAAAAGTATGTTACATATGCATGTCTATGGTTGATGCACTTAAAGGACTTGGGTGCCTAGCCCGGCTCCGGTAGTGGGGTCACTTACTCATCCTTTCATCTTATTTTTTTTCAGGTAAGGGAAAGAACATGCTGGCGAATGACAAGAGGAATCCTTGATGGCTTCACGGGACCTGCAGTAGCTTCCGCTTAGAACTACATGTTTTAATGAGTTTTGCTAAATTGTCAAATTTTGTTTTGAAGTTTGTCTTTTATTTTGCATGTGGATTCCTGTTCATGAAATTTTATTGATTTTTGATAGGGGTACCCCGAACCAAAATTCTCTTTTATATGTTACGCATTGTTTTCTTGAGTTTTAAATAAACAGAAATTTCCATGGAAAGCATTACATCTTTATTACTATCCGTACAGTGTCTTTCTTGAAAATTTGCATGCATTGAGTAATAGTCCGTTTAAAATGTACTAGTCGGGTCGTTATATTTTAATTATATATTATATGCTAACTTATACCAATTATATATAAACCCACCATAAAACACTTACTATATACAAACCAAGTTTCTTAAACCCCTCTTTTTTCATAGAATCAAACACTTACCTAACCTACAAAATTCAAGCTTTCTATAAGGATCAATTATTCTAGAATTTAAATTTTAGCTTATCATAAGATCATGAGCTAAACACTCAAACAACTTGAAAATGCCAAGCTTAACAAGATTAATTCATTATTTTGGACGATTGAAACATTGAACATGCCAATTATAAACTTATCAACGCTAACAGAGCCAAAAACTTGAATATTCTTCCCCCCCTCCCCAAAAAAAAAAAAAAAAAAACCAAGCTTAACAACAATTGAACAACCGAAAAATCGAGCATATCAATTTCAAGATTATTAAGATCACTATGACAGTCAAACACTCACCATCCCAAAAATATATCAAGTGTAACAAGAATTCATTACTTGAGTAGAATTTCTAGCATTCCAATTTTAAACTTATCAACATTTGTGTGATAAATACTCAAACACCTTCAAAACCCAAGCTTAAGAAGTACTAATAGGGGTAAAAATCTGAAAACACCCCCAAAAACTTAACTCAACCAACCCAAAGAGGGACAGAGAAGACAAGAGCTCATGGGGAAAGGTAGTAAATAATTGTGAAGGATACTCCTAAGAACTAAGAAGATCATTATTTCCTAGTTAGTATACCTGCACACACTCTCATTGAGCATGTGGGTCTAAAATTTTGCCAACCCCAAAACATAAATTTTTTAAAAATCTTTTTCACCTTCATCTGAACTGGCATCCATCCATCCATCTACGTTTTTTTTTTCTTCTTTTTCTTTTTCAATTTACCAAAACCCCATCTTCTTGAAATTTGAACCCTCCCATTTTTTCATTTCCATTTATGCCTCTATTTAAACCTCTGTGTGGCCTCTTCAAGTTGTAATCAATCAGAGTTCTCCTCTTCCTTTCTTCTGGGTTGCCCACCACCTGTTCGACATATGGCCTCAATGGCCAATCTCTTTGCTTTTAGCGTTTTTATTCTATTTGGCTCATGGGTATTACTCATTTTCTCCTTTTATGTGTTGGGTGTTGAGAAAGTTTGGACTTTTTATTCCATGATTTGAGGTTGAGTTCTTGGCTTTTCTTTGGGTTTTTTCTTGCAGGTTTCAGCCAATGCCAATGGAGTGTCCCAAGAGAAGGTGATTTTCATTTTGATTTAGTTTGTGATGTGATCTATGGTCTGAAATTTGTTGGTTTTGTTGTGTTGTTTAAACAATGGTTTAAACCACATTTTTTGTAATGTCTTTTGGTAACATAGTGAAGAGAAGTGAATGTTGCTAGCTATTTGGTTTTACATTACAGGATGCTGTTAACCCCCATGTTCCAGCTCCTTCTCCTCCAGTTTACAAAGCGCCGTCGCCAGCGCCGCCTGTGAAGCCACCAACAACCCCTGTTTTGACACCACCACCAGTTAAAGCACCATATACCCCTGTTCCACCTGTTAAGCTTCCACCACCTCCTTATACTCCTTCTCCACCGGTGAAGCCACCATCTTCACCTCCCCCGGCGGCTAAAGCTCCATCTCCTCCTGTGAAGCCACCTTACTCCCCTGTTCCACCTGTGAACCCGCCTCCGTCTCCGGCAGCTCCCAGGCCACCACCAGTCTTAGGCAAGGGTAAAGAATCTTCTCTGTATCTCTTACTTATCTTTACTTCTTCTGGGTTTATGCATTTCAGACTGAATTTTCATAGGAGTTAAATGGGATCCTTAGTTAAAATCATATTTTTTTTCTTCTTCATTTTAATATGGCTTTTGTGATTTTAAACAAGAAAGAAGTGATTTAAACAATTTCAAAATACTTCCAAATATGCACTAAGAATCATGCCTGTTCAAGTATGGTAAAATAAGCCCTCCATTCTTTGTTTGTCGGGAAAGAAACGTTTAAAATTGGTGTAAGTTGGAATAAAATAATATATGTTTAATGATGTGCTAAATACCAATGACAGTTTGTTAAATCAGTGATCCACTCAAAAAGTATAAAACTTTTGGGTCAAAACAGGTCTTATGTTCAAACCTCTCTATAATGTCATTTTCTGTTTAATTAATATTGAGTTCTATTTGTTGGGCATGAGATGATAGAATATTAAATTTACTTAGACCCATCAACCTAACCTTTTGGATCAATCGGTAATTTAATAAATCAACACTAAATTTTATCTAATAGAAATGTTGGAAGTTTAGAAACATGTTAGATACCTTGAACTAAATAGACTCAACTTTTGCCTCAATTTCTGTTTTATAATCTTTACATTTATTACCAACACATTTAGATGATGCTTTAGATTCTCCTATGTTTATTTCTTAGTTTTCTAAAACTGAAAGTTGCAAACAAAATGATAATCAAACGAGATCTATAACTTAATGATACCTTTGATGTATAACTTAATGATACCTTTGATGTTTAAACAGACTGCACCTCAGAGTGTGGAAGAAGATGCCAACTTCATTCAAGGAAAAACACATGCATAAGGGCATGTTTGACATGCTGCTCCAGGTGCAAGTGTGTTCCACCGGGTACATACGGCAATAGAGAAGTCTGTGGAAAGTGCTACACTGATATGACCACTCATGGCGGCAGAGTCAAGTGCCCTTAAGCTTGCTTAAGCCATCACAAACTAAGAAAAATGGAGTTATGAAGAACGTACACAGTTTCTTATTTCATATTTCTTAAAGCCTTTTGTTCTGCAAGCTGAGGAGAGAGAAAATCTGGGTGTCTCTACTTTTCCAGAAGGGTCTTTGGAACTACTACTGAAAGGGCACATAGGATTAGGCCATAGGCTGCCCATAATTGTATGCTCTGTTTTTGGAGTGTTTGAATTTGATGTATGATAGTGATGGTAAGCTATGGATTAATCTATCTAGCTTTGTTTTATTGCAACTTGTGTAATTGAATTTGGATTTATGTGCACACTCCCTTCTTCCCCTTTTGTTATTTTGGCAGTGTTTTTGCTTTCAAGTTTAGTTTTACAACACAGGTTGGTGTCTATTAAGTTTTTGAATCGTAAAGTGTAATATACATTTAGAAAACAAAGAAACATAAAACATGTAAACAGTAGAACAATTGTCATAGAGATTAATGTCTTAATGTAATAGCTACATCCATGGAAAGAGGGAGAACAATTTGTTATTAGAAAGAAATTGTTGAATTATAAATTCAGAGATGCTAGTAGAGTTAGAAAATTTATATAGTGTGCTTCTCCAAACCTTTAGGCCAAAGATGTAAATAACGTAAATAACATAAATACAAATACAAAATAAGTTTTTGGGCATTGTCCTCAAACTTAGCTGTTCAAAATGTCTATTTCAATAATATCTTATGAACTTTGAATTTTGTGTTCAATAGGTCTCTAAACTTTATTAAGAGAGATGTAAATAACTTTTAGTTTTATGTCTAGGACATTAAGTTTTCAAGTAATAGATCGATTAACTATTTAGCATTTTTAAAGTTTAAATTGAAATTTCAGGGTTATAGCGAATAATTCATAAAATAAATTAGTATAAAAAATTAAAATAAAATATCAAAACATAACAAGAAAAGAAATCAGAATTAAGAGATTTAAACTCATTAAGTCCCATGATTTGGATCACTAACTCCAACAAAGTAACGGATTTAAACATAACCTTTTTATGTTTAGTTTTGTTTTGGAAGTCACTTCATGACTATATTTCAATTACTTTACAACAAGAAAATAGTTTGAAAGTAATGGAAGTGGAAAAGAACATTAATGAATCCAATTAATTGATGGAGATATGGTGAGGCCCAAATATAGGGAAGATCATTGTGGCCTCACAAAGAGAAACAAATATGTATATGAAATAAGGAGAGCTACTTCACAAACACTCATCACTTTTCAGATGCAAGAAGGGACCACTTTCTCCTCATTCATCCCATCACAAAAACGTTGATGGTGACGGAAATATTGAGAACTTTGATTCGATGACCAAAATCTTGTCATCGACCTGAACGAAAAATATTAACATAGAGTTGTTTAGTTTTAAGAGTGGTTAAGTTTGGATAGTTGTTTAGTCGTGTGACCCATAGTGTAAAGAGTTAATAAGTCATATTTTTTTTAATCATGAGCTCTTCGAGCCAAAGAAGGAGTCAACTCCCTCGAATCCTACTCCTTCAGTCAAACATGTCCTGTAAGATTTCATATAGGTTATGTCATTTGTTCCTTGTATTTAAATGTTTATTATAAATCTTTTTAATTTGTAATTATGTGTGTTGAACGAGAAATTTTGGACCTATCACAAATTATCTCGTTATTTCCCAAATTAATGACAAAATTATAGATTATCACATTTGAGACAAATTGAGAGCTGATGTCCCAAATTAAAGTTGAAGACGTCAGTTGACAAATCCTGATATAGCCATGTGTTTTCATTATGACCATTGGATTAAATAAAAGAATTTGATCCAATTTGATATCAATATTTGAGTTAAAGTTCAATTGAACGAAAAAATAGCCTTAATTTGACCCAAAGGTCGATTAAGGCCTAACAAAATTAATTGGGCCAAAGGTTAGGTCAATGGATTACCCATACCTAAGGCCATAAAACCAACTTGAGAACTCTATAAATAGGAGTTTTTTTTTTAAAAATTTTTTTTTTTCATTTTAAGGGGTCCATAAATTTCTACAATTAGAACACTCCTAACTCATGAAGTTGAATCACACTTGAAAATTGAATTCCTTTAGAATACAGACATCCTTCTAAGACTCTAACTTCAAGAACATTCACGTGCGCTGTTATATTAAAGATCAAATCACATCCATATCAAATCTATACAAACTTAAGTTCAACTCCACGAAACACATTTTTCCAGAAACTTCGTGTGAACAATGTGTTCAATAATCTTCATCTTAAAGATTGTTTATTTTCAATGGAGGAGCTGTATTTGAGTTTTGACATGAATAAACTTAAGGGGTAGTTGCAAATATAGCAATTAGGTTAAAAGTATTTGCAGATATAACACAAAAGCAAAAGAATTTGTAAATATAACAAAATTTAGATTTTGCTTTCAAATCTACCGGTGATAGACCACATTAATAGTAGGGTCTATCAGTGATAAAGCATATCACTGATATGATCAGGTTGACTTAAAAGAATGAATGTTGTCAAATTTACTGTTATCGTTATGGTAACCCTTACCTCTAAGGACCAAACCATAACGGTAACTGTAATAGTGAATATGTCAAAATTCATAGTTTTTTCTCTAAAACAGTAATAATAATGGCAATCATAACCATAACTGTAACGATAACAGTAACAGTAATAATACGACAAAATTTTCAGATGCAATCGGATTGATCACCCTCTACTCATCAACCGATTTGCGTGTTTCGTTTACATATTTGGTAGTGGGCCCCATGTGTCAGTATGGATGCAGAAGATAAGTAAACAACACCAAATGTAACCAAATGGACCCACTTTTCAAATCACCATTGATTTATTACCATTGGAATAGAATAAATCTAGCCTTAATGAAAAATTAAAGTGGAAAGTGTAAAATCTATTCAAAATAAAATTTTGAAAGGTTAAAAAACACTTTTGGTCACTAAAAATTTTGAAAGGTTAAAAAACACTTTTGGTCACTAAACTTTCAATAGTAATAATTTAGTCCCTAAACTTTAGTTTCTAGCGTTTTAATCCATGTACTTTTAATTTTGTAACAACCATAAATTTTATTATGTAAAAATTTTGTCCTTGGAAATTGTAACAATTTAGTCTCTAACGTAAAAAAGTTCATCAAAATTAGATGTTATTTTTTATTATTTTATGATGTTGACTTTGAATATACGAATATATAGTTTCTAATTTGTTTTATCGGTTTATTTATGCAAAAATCTCATTAAATCTTAACATTAATTTCTACGATAGAGACTAAGTCGTTACAAATTTTAAATCTCATTTGTTTATCGGCTTATTTATGCACAAAAATCCCATTAAATCTTAACACTAATTTCTACGACAAGGACTAAGTCGTTACAAATTTTAAAGTATAATGACTAAATTGTTACATAGTAAAGCTTAAGAACTAAATTGTTACAAAATTGAAAGTATGAAGACTAAATCGTTATAAATTAAAGTTCAGAAACTAAATTGTTACTTTTATAAAAATTTAAGGACGAAAAATGAACTAATTTTAAAACTTATGAATTAAATAGAAACTGGTCCCAGAATTAAGGGTGTTTAAATGACCCGACAACCCAAACAATCGAAACTACCCAACCTAAAATGTAAGGATTGGGTTGGATTGGGTTGCGGGTTGGCCAAAAAAAAAAAAAAGAAAAAGGGTTGACCCAATCCAACCCGAATTTTATATATATTTGTTTAAAGTTTGATTATTTTGTATTGATTAATTTGTGAATTTTTAATATTTTTCTTTTAAAATTGTGATGTTATTTGTCTTAAACGTAATAAATATCATAGATATTTAGTATTTAACATTTGAATTTTGTGAGATTTTAATTATTAGTTATATGTTGTAGATAAGTTTACATATTTTTAATTAAAAAAAAAATTATAACCTGACAACTCAACCGAACGTAAATTGAATTTTAAAGGTTGAGTTTGGTTGAAGACTTTATTTGGGTATTTGGGTTGTCAATCCAATCAAACCAAATTTTTGGATTAGTCCAATCAACCCAACCCACATACAACTCTATGCAAAATTAGGTATAAAAAGGTATTTTCCCCTAATATATATAAGGCAGCCCGATCCTTTTCTCCTTTTCTTAAACGCGCAGCAGAAGCTCTCCCCAGGCCGACGGCCCAAGCAGGCAACCGGCGAGTTTTCCCGGCGATCTCCAACGGCAGCGATGACGACGTATGCTTGTGCTAATTTCCTGGCATTGAATATTTGAATTCTCTTTAATTTGATTTCAAGATTATAATACGACGAACTATTCTTATTTACTTTGGAGAATTTAATTAGGTTTTCGAATTCGAAGTGACTTAATACTTTCTGAATTTCTCAGAGTTGGATCGAATTTTGTTTTACGATGTTTGATTTAATTTTAATTGTATGAATATAATTTTTATCAGATTGAATTTATTCATGATTTTCAAGTTGCGCCCCTCATGCCTGTATGATCACGAATACTCTTCTATGAAGTGCTATGTAGGGAGAAGACTTTACACTACTAACGGTTCACCAATTATCACCAATTATCTGTTAATTGTCTAAGTTTTGGCTAAATTTTTGTTTTGCTTATTAGTTTGAACAGAGTTTTAATTTAAAAAGTGGAAGTTTATTTATATCCTTATGATTTTCAAGAGCTATTGGTAGGTATGTATGTAGTAGCATCTCTAGGAAATTTAAGTTAAAAGATTTGGGTTGTTATAGTTGGTATGCATTAGAGACCAAGGCTATTGTTTATGTAGATTAGTTTACACAATAAGCTTTAATGGCCCCGTTGGGCAGAGAAAAAGAACTTGTCACTGGTATGATTCTTTTAATTAAGTATTTACTAATACTTTTGGTTGTTGTGTTGTGATGATTATCAATGTTTAATGTTTTATGTAATATTACGATATAGTGTGATGCTGTGATCTTTGAATTTTAATTATGGTTATTAGATTGTGGCTCCCCAAAGAAAGGGCTGTACTACAAGACGTCACAAGAATAGCAAGAACCATGCGACTCCAAAATTAGTAGAGCCAACATTAAATCCACAGACTGATGAGCAACTAATTGGACAATCATCAAGACGGTCAAAGGCTCCTACACAAGATTCTGCAATGACTTTATTACAAGAGACTCTCCAAACACTTATTCAAACTATGGTTTCTAGTGTAGTGACTCAGATAAATCAAGATAGAGGAAGCATGTCAGAGGAAGCTAGATATTTTGGGGATTTCAAAACTTATGACCCTCGTTCTTTTCATGGGATTGTCGTCTATAGAGACTATCTTCCACTACATGAAGTGTCCAGAGGAACAAAAGTTGCAATGTGCAGTTTTTATGTTGAAGGACGACGCTGTTCTTTGATGGGAGTTTGTAGAAAGGTCCATTGATGTAACTGATGGCCCAGTTACCTGGATCCAATTTAAGGAAGCATTTTTGAACAAGTATTATCCATCCACAACCCGATCTAGGAAAAAAAATGAATTCTTGAATCTCAAGCAGGGTAGTAGATCAATTGATGAATATGAAAGAGAATTTATAAGGTTGTCTCGCTTTGCTCCAGAATTAGTAGATACTGAAACTAAAAAGATTGAACGATTCATTATGGGTCTGAAGAATTGGGGTCTTGTAATGAGTTTTTCTCCTCTAAAATATGATGCAGCACGCCATGTAGCTGTATGTTTAGAGTTAGACAGTTATGCATCGAGTCCCAAGAGCCTACAGAGAACGAATTTTCCTCAAGACAAAAAAGGAAGCTCAACCACGGATCTCCTAAACTGCAGTAATCCCGAGATTCTTTTCTTAAACTAATGCAGACTCAAGCTTCAGGATAACAACCAAATTGCCAACAATGAATCATGTTAGGAAGCTAAGAACTTAAATGTCATTGGACAGGTACACTAGTCATTCTTGCTCATCATGCATTAGCGTTTCATTCATGCTTACTTTTTCGTATGTATTTGCTTCATTTGTTAGTCAAACAAAATCAATAAGTATTTTATACATTTTTAATCTCACACACACAGATATATATATATTATTTTTTATTTATTTACATAATTCATTGGGAAATTATCTTATATTTACAACTATTGTGACAAATATAATAGTCTATCGCAGTTCATTGTAGATAAATAGTGAAATTTTGCTATATTTGTAAATATTTTGGTTCCTTTTACTATATTTGAAAAGAACCCTAATGCTTACCTCGATTATACTTTGTTAACACATTTTTGTGTTATTAAAAATATTAACATGTTGCCAAGAGTTTTGTACCCTGTGTTTATCAATGCTTTAATTTGGTAAAAAGTATGTAAAACTAAAACAATTAACGAACTAGTCATCACTCATCAATGTATATGATTGATTTTGTTATGGTAAATTTTGATGCACTAAATCATATAGTCAACCAACCGTTTGATAATGGTCTTGTTTTCTATTTTTTGTAAATGTTTTTTTTTTTTATTTTTTTATTTTTAAAGAAACAAACATGATCATTAGACAATTCTGTTTCATGTTTCTAAATTGTAGAAAACTTTTCCAAAATTAAACCAAAAACTGAGAAGCTGCAAAAAGGAGTTTCTGTTGTTTGGTTTTTGTTTTTTTCCGTTCTGTTTTTTCCCATCTTTCCAGTTTTCAACAAATTTTTACTCTCTGATACTCACCAACCCTAACAATCCTCATGCTGATAGATGATAGTTCCTCTATTGCCGCATTCTCTCTCACGCTGACAGTTGTTCGATTTTCACCTCTTCCATCAAACTCTCTCATGGTCAACAAATACACGATTTTGAATTTGCTCAACTTCGATTTCTCTGTTATCGAGAGTTCGATTTTGATTTCTTTTCTTGTTTTTGATTGCATTTATTGTGTTTATTTGCATTTCAATTGCGGAGAATCAAGACATGGCCTTGGAATGGTTCAGTCTTGTTTTTTTTGGTTGTACATTGGCGGACGGATATCTTTTGCGATTCAACGTCAGTCGGGCGTGGATGGTGATGTGTGTCATTGTTTGATTACGATGTATGTGCTGTGTGTGAGAATTGGGCAATGTCCCGAAGGTGTTCGATGAAATTCTTGAGAGGGATTCTGTTTCATCGAACTGCATGATTCTGGGTTAATTGAAGTATGCTAGTGAGGTTGTGGGTTTGAATCTTGGGCGTTTAAAGTACAAAATTAAGGTTATAGGATCAATATATGTGTGGAATAATATATATTAATTACTTCGTCAAACGCAATTAGAAAAGACAAACATATAGTTTCAATCCAGAAGAAAAGTGTGGCTTTTCACACAAGTAAATTAAAAAATTGATGAAAATTAGAAAAAAAATGTTTGATTAAGAAAACCTACTTTCTTGAATTGTGTCTTTACAAAAGATATTCTTCGAAATTTCTTTTAGTTGCATCTTTACCAATCCAATAAAAGTTCACAATTTAATAAAGATGATATATCTATATATTTTTTTTTTCAACATATTCCTGTGATTTTGCCCTTTTTTTAAAGTCTATCCTGTTGACTTTAGTCAAACATGTGTTGTGCAGAGATGTCTTTTATTAATTAAAAAACAATTATGTGGTAATTCTTCGAAGGAATGTTTTCAAATATAAGAAAATGAACTAAAATATTTATAAATATAGCAAAATTTTATTGTCTATGTAAATATTTTCAACATTTTTGTCATTTAAAATAATGTCCCTTACAAAATGGGTTATGCAAAATAAAACCAAATTCAGCCCCCAAAAAAGATGTTCAAAGTAAATTAACTTAGGTAACGTGATTATAGTTCAACTAGCATAAAGTCAATTTATTTATAACTGAAGGTTCGATTTCAAGAAAACAGATCAATTTCACAAAATTATAGTTTTTTTTTTAATATTTTTTAAATATCAAAATTTAAGTGATTATTGGGCATTTTAAAAAAAAATATTAGTCTTGAGTCAATTTTAATTTTATAATAATTTAGTCCAATTAATTGTGTAATAATATAGGATTCGTATTTAGGAGCTAACGAAATGAAGTAACTTATATATTATAAATATCAAAAGAGAGAAGAAAAGAAAAACATAAAGGCTCTTTTTAGTAGGTTTTGAAATTTAGCTTCAATTTGAGAAACACTTCTTGATTTTGAAAACAAGAACATGATGAATTATCTAACAAAATTCTCTCTTAAAAAAAAAAAAAATAGAACAAGAAACAAGAATATTATTACATATTTCTTTCTAGGGTCTGATTTGATTTTTCAATATTAACTAACAAAGTTTTTCTTTTCTTGCATGGTTTGTTTTCCCTTCACACGTTGCTTTTTACAACTACAAAGAACTTTCCAAAACATGATTTTTTAAGGTGCTACAATTTTATTGCTCCTCCCAGACAAATTACAACAATTAAGAAAGTCTCTGAATTCTTTTTAAGTAAATATACAATTTTTTTATTTTGGACAAATTTGCCCTTTTTTATTACTTTTTTTGTCCGATTTTTTTTTAATAAATTTTTTCCTATTTACGAGGCTCTTTTAATAATGGGAAGAGAAAATATATTTAATTTATCATTCTTTATTATTTTTTGTTTTATTTTTATATATTTTCCCCCTATTTACGAGGCTCTTTCAATGATGGAACGAGAAAATATGCATTTAACTATTCTGATATGTATGGTTTTCTCATTAGGTATCGCTTGTGTGCCTATAATATATATGTTATTCTAATGCAATTTTTTTATGATGGTCTGACTTATTTGAGTTTGTCTATTATAGTTCATTGTTTATTTTGAGTTTGTTTATATTTTGCGTTATTATCTCATATATACCATAGTTTAGATTCGTGGTTATTTTTAAATATACGTTAGAACACTTATTCCTTGGTTTGCATACACAAGAACCCTTCACATCTTCATCTCTTCTTCTTCATGAAACACTTGTTGCTGTCATCCATCCCCATCTTCTCCTTCATGAGGCCCTAGATCTACCGTTGCTCCTATCCACTATCGTAGCCCCTTGCTTGTCGTTGTCGACTCACCGCTCTACCTATCGTCGTCAACAGTCGAATCTGTGTATCGCAGTCGACGAAATCCTAGTCATCGTCCATAACCTCATGCGTGCTCAAATCCACTGCACTCTAAAGCCATCGCCAGAACCCTACATCGTCTACTTTCATCATCCAGAACCCCTAGCTGCCGAGAAAAAGAAAAAGAGGGGGAGGAGGAAGAAAGGGAGTGGAGAAGAAGAAGGGAAAGAGAAAAGGAAAAGAACATGGGGAACTCATAAACTAGCTAGAGAAATTTTGGATGAAAATGAGAAAAATGAGAGATTTAGATAATTTTTTCTTTTCAATTTTTTTTAAAAAAAGAATTAATGAGTTCATGGATGTATAAACCCCTAAGCTATGCCTGATGGTGGAGATACACAAAACCTAGGTTTTATTTTTTATTTTTTATTTTTAAATTTTGTTTTGTTTTATAAAAATAGTAGATGCGGTCTTAATGTAAATACACCACGATATTAGTAAAAATTTGTAATCTGTTGGACTATTTATGTAATAATTGTAGTGTAGAAAACAATTGTGTAATATGAGCCTACAATTAATGCCTTCTACTAAAGATTGTATGATATAAAGATGTCCCATGTTCAAATTTTAGTTAGATATGAGGACATTCGTATGAATGACCGAAATGAATTTGACCTATATTTTGAAAACATAATTATTTGGTCCTTTCCTTACGTCATTCCTTGTGAAGTTCTTAAAACCATGTCTCGATCCTTCTTCTTTGTCGGTGCTCATGCTTCGCTCCTGGCTCGCTTGCTTCTTCTTCTTTGTCTTCTCTTTATCTAATTAGTTTTATTGATAATTTCACCTAATGATGACGTAAGGAGAAGCTCAAAATATTTCATATTTAAGGAGTGGATCAGCATTTCGGCCTCCATTTTAGACCACCCTACAAAAATTCCTTGGATATGGTCTATGGGAAGTCGTTTTAATTAGATATAAAGTAGAGCTAAATTTCAAGTCAATGCGACAGAGACCATTTTCCCAATTTCTTATTTTACGACTCATCTTCTAATGTTATTCCAACCTAATTCCCCGCTGTGGGTCAATCATCAACACTACCAACTTCATTGCTTAAATTCACTGCAAATTAATTCGATTCCTCAAAGAAGACCAATCATCATTAATGGACGACCATAGTTCTCACCGGTAACCATAATTAAATTTTCTTTTCTCTGTTCTGTTCTGATTTTCCAATCTGATTTCGCTAATTTAGGTTATTTTCGATCGGGTGCAGATTCAGCAGCGGATTGGAATTAGGGAATTTCATTGCGACTTCAGATTTGTTGGAGCATTCATGGAAGGCGATTACGAAACTTCGAGCTGAAATTACTGCACCCATTTATTTGGCCTTTTATGGATATTACAATGAGCGATCGAATTCTAAAATTGTCGCGTTTGTTACTACTCCGAACTCTACGGAAAATCCTCTTGAAGAAGATGGAGGAGAAGATCTGGTTTCGCTTTTGAATCTGCTCAATGATGAGTTTACTGCTTTTGAGTTTCTTCCAACTAAAATATTCCTTCCGCCATTAATGGAGTTGCTCTTGACCTCTTTCGCCGTTTCTATCCTGTCTACGAACAAGAGGTTATTGTTGATTTTTTTTTTTTTAAAATGTTATTTATTAGCATTTTTTACCATGAATTTTTGAAAACGTAAGCACATATTATATTTCTTTACATAAAAATTATTATTGTTTTAAAAAAAAAATTACTTCGAGTGACTAAATTTAATATTTATTGAATCCAATTAGACAATTGGGAGTACAATAACTAAAATTAAACAAACTTGAAAATATAGGAACCAAAATTATATTCTAACCTAAATTTTGAAGAATAGTCTCAAGAATAGAAATAAATAAATTTTGTAAATCTAGCAATTATTTTTTAAAAATTGGTTACTATAAAGAGGACAAAGAAATCTAAGTCTAATTCACCTTTCATAAAAATTTTATTTTAGATTTGTGAATGCATAACTTTCACGAATGTATGTTAGAATGAGTATAACTCAACTGACATCAAATATGTATGATAACTTCTAGCTTAGAAGTTCAACCCCAGGTATTGTTAGAAAAAACCCTTATCGAATGTATAAAGTTTCTTTAAATACAATAATTAATATAAATTAGAGAAACAAACAGATAGATAGTAACGGTTTTTAATTACTTTGTTAGATTGGTTTAGGCATTTTGATTGATGGGGGCATATATCATTTTGTGTGTCTCAGATTTCAAGGCTAATATCCAATCCCAAGACCCAATTAATAATCACAGGGCATGCATTAGGAGGATCAGTTGCTTCTCTCTTCACATTATTACTTCTTGACTCCATAAATCTCACCAGGACCAAACGGCCTCTTTGTATAACTTTTGGTTCTCCTCTATTAGGCAATGAAGCTTTTCAAAATGCCATTTCGCAGTTCTCAACTTGGTCTTCTTGCTTCCTTCATCTTGTCTCCAACCAAGACCCTCTTCCTAGAAAGTTCTTGAATAACAAAGCTTACTATCCCTTTGGCACTTTCTTGTTCTGCTCCCGATTTGGTGATTGTTCTTGTTTCGAAGACCAGAAATCGATCTTGAAATTGTTGGGGGCAACCAAAGCTAGTAATGTTCTTCTGACTGCTTCTTCATTCTTTGGTTATAAAGAAACAATTGATCGTTTGATAAAGCAGGCCAATCTTAAGGCTACTATGAAGATGGTCTCAGAAAATGCAGAGTCGTGGATAGGGAGCATTGTAGCACAACTTGAAGCTATTGGAGTTGCTCAAAAAAAAGTAAGTTGTGTTTATGGGCTGTTTTTCAACTCAATTTTCATAACTAGTTCTTCGAATTGCTTCTGTTGGCTTTTGCAATGTTTTAAGATTTCATTTGTTTAACGTTTCCGGTTATGGAAATTTCCTCCAATTTCTTTATTGTGATTTTTATTTCAACACAGGAATAGGAATTGTTAGCTAAATAAAACGGCTTTTGGATTTTTGGAATTGTTTCAAAACTTGTTTACTTTTTCAAGTCTCGTTTTGTTTTCTTGCAACTTGGTTTTTATCTTTTCCCAAATCATTTGAATTTATAGTCAATTTTTTATTTATTTATTTTAATTTTTTAAAATTTAACTTATTATAAAAACATCATTAAAAAGTATATAATAATTTTTTTAAAAAAACTTACAGGTTGAAATAACCATTTGTCTTCTCTTTTTTAGAATTCTATTTGTTTTTTTGTTTCATCTTTAGGCCATGTTTACACAAGTTGAAAGGTAATCCACTGATTATAATGTAAAAAGTGGCCGCCAATTGATTTCTTTTGTTGTTGTTTACTTGCGTTCCGTAATTGTAATGAGTTGTGGGACCCTCTCGAAAGTTGTAATCAAATCTTGCAATATAATTGAGGAATGAATGGTGTTCAATCTGATCGTGGTTGATAATACGTGGGACCCACTACCTTTACCATTGCTGTAACGATATGAAAATTATGAATCTATCAATTTATTTTTACCTTTATCGTTACCAGTAGGGTCAAGCAATAATGGTAACAATAAAATGTGACAAATTCATATTTCTAAGTAAACTCAATAAAAAGCAAGACAATTATATTTGCGATTTAAGCCTATTACGATTCATCTATCAATAAAATATCATTCGGATTACAACAATTTTCACTATGGATCCGCAAACATGGTTTTATTTCAAAATTTTTTTGAATTCATAATGAAATTTCAAGGAAAGAACAAGTTTGGTAAATTTTAGTTTTTTAATTTTCGGAACTTAATTTGGATCTTAAAAACATTCCTAAAATAGATACCAAATGAAAATATTTATTCATTAGAAATAGAACTCACAAGCTTAAATTTCAGAAAAATAATAATAATAAAAAAAAATCAAATGATGATTTAATGTGACCAAGTTTTTAAAAACCTAACAGCTGGAGCAGCAAAGAGTAGTAGATGTTAATAGACTTGCTGAAGCACTGAAAGACAACGAGACGAAGCTGATACTTGAGAACACAAAACCTTTTGGGCCTTTTGCCAAGACTTTAAATGTCGTAAGGATAAACATGGCAATACTTGAATGTTACAGGAAGAAGTGTAAGCTTGATAATATTGGTTACTATGATAGCTACAGAAATCAAAGAAGTGAAATTGACTTTAGAGTTGCTGAGTTTAAAAAGAACCTACAAGTTTTCTGGGAGCATAAGGTAGAGGAAGCAGAGAGAAAGCCTCTTAGGGATGGAGTTCCATTCAATGTACAATCATTGTTCGGAGGGACGATTTTCCAACGAATGGTCGAACCACTCGACATCGCTGAACACTACCGAAAGGGGTTGACCGACTACAAATCTCACAGGCCAAAGCATTATACTGAGCTTGAACAATGGTTCAAAGAGTCGGCGACTCCTGATTCGAGTTCTATGCAAAGAGAAGCGGTTTCTTCTATACTTACTGTGGATTCTCTGTTTTGGGAACATGTGGAAGAGGCTGTTCTAGCATGTAATGTGCTCAGAGAGGTGGATTGTAGTGAAGAAGAAAGGGAAGCTGAACTAGCTAAGCTTAGAGAATTTGAGGATTATGTAGTGGAATCGATGAAGAACTATGCTGTATCTTCTGAGATTTTCTTGCCACAAAGCACTTTCATGAGATGGTGGAAAGAATATGATGAGATTGTGGGAGACGATCATGACTCAGTGCTCTCAAGGTTAATGAGGAATGAAGAGTATGAAGAATATGCTAATGGCAGGTTAGAGATCCCTTGAAAATCATGCTTGTTTAGATAGGTTGAATTATAAGAAAGAGTAAATACCACTCTTGTTATGTTTAAAATTATTTGAAACACACTTTTAATAATTCAATATTTTATTTCACACTTTTAAACACATTTTTCATATTAATAAAATTGATTTTGAATAATTAAAAGCATTTTTTGGATCATTTTGAAAAGGGAGATTTGTAGGGATAACCCAAATGTTACACCCAAAATGCCAATTGGCCCATTTTTTTTTCAAATAATTGCCAAATGACCTTCTGTTAACGTCATACACGTAGTTAATTACCGAAATGCCCTCCCCTTAACTTATGATACTTTGCCCTTGCCAAAAAATCTATCTTGCTCTAACTCTTGCCTTAAGGTAACGAAACATCTCTCGCTCTCATTCTCGCTGTCTAAGTCTCTCCCTCTCACTCTCGCCCTCCAACTCCAAAAACTCTCATTCACTCCCACCTTGCAAAACTGTCCATCCGCCATCGATCATAGCTCGAATTCATCCAATAAGTGATATTCTTCCTTTATTTCCATTGTATATATGCTTAGGGTTAGGTTTGCTGGAGAGAATCGGCTGACCATTTGGGGGTTTAGTAATTGGTCTTTCTGCATATATCATTGAGGTTGAAGATAGGTTATTAGAACGAGAGAGAGGGAGAGAGAGAGAGAGAGGGAGGTTGAAGATGGGTTGCTAGACTGAGACCGAGAAAGCTAGAGTTATACAAAGAGCTCAATTTACAGCATGTTGTTCACTGATTTTTTTTTTTTTTAGCCAGATTTTAACATACAGATTGCTAATAGACAAATTGTTTTTTTTTTTTTTGTACATGTAGGTCTAGGATGTCCACAACTTTTAAAATACTCGAAGCAGATCGCTTTCCTGGACAAGTAACCAGCTTGGCCCACATTGCGAATGCAAATAAGACTGTGAAGGAGAAGCTTACCCCAAAGCAGCTCGAGATGTTTAGGAGAACAGTTTTTGGGCGATTTGTTGATATTGACATTGTGTTCAATAGCCCACTTATCCATCATATGTTGTTGAGGGAAGTGAAGAGAAGTAGAGAGGACTCGATGAGCTTTTCTGTTAGAGGAGCAGTCGTCACCTTTTCGAAGGACGAGTTTTTGTTAATGGCTGGTCTATGGCACGTCCCTACTCAAGTGGTTCAGAACGAGGAGTCTTCAGAAAATCTTGAAGCGAAGTACTTTGGTAACTGGTCGAGGCCTAACTCATTCCACATCAATTTGCTAGAAGAAGAGTACAAGAAACTTGAGTTTGAAAACGACGATGATGCTGTAAAAATTACATTAGTGTACTACACAGAAGTTGCAATGATGGGAAAGAATAAACAAAAGTGTACAGTGGAACGTAGACGATTTAAAGAGGTGGAAGACCTAGAATATTACAATAGCTTGGATTGGAGAAACATTATTTGGGAGAGGACACTTGAGGGTCTTAAGACTGCATTGAGGGACAAAGTTGCATTATACAAGAACAAGGTGAAATCGAATAAAAATTTTGTTGTAAAGTACTCTCTACGTGGGTTTCCCTAAGCATTCCAGGTACTTTATGTTACTAAACTTGTTCTTAATATTGGTTTAACATTACCTATAGTTCTAACCACTTGTGTATCATATTTAGGTATGGACATACGAGATCCTATCATCGATTGCAGGAAGGATTGCAACTCGGAGGAGCAAGGTAGCAGTGCCTCGTATATTACGATGGTCATGCTCTCACTCAGTGCCATTTAGAGACGTACAACGAGACATTTTCGAGTCTCAAAATGTAGGTGGCCAGCATACACCTTATTCATTGGTTTATATATTAACACTGACCTTCTTTTCATTTGGGTTGTGAATGCAGACAATAGTCAATGAGTTGCTCGTCATGTCCGATGCTGAGAGGGAGTTCCAGGACATGCCAGTCAATAGAAGGCCCATTCATGAAGCAGGAAACGACGCCGATAGTTCAAACAGTGGGGATGGTGGGGACGATGATAACCATAGTGGAAGGAACGACGATGGTGACCTCCATATCATGAACACGAATGAGCCCACATACACACATAATGTGGATGACATTCATGAATCAGAAATGGGCCACTTATATGAGGATGACGTCATGAACCTCTCTGTTTCATTGGGGCATGAGGAGGAACGTCTTGAGCCATCAAACACAGGGAGGGAGCTAATGTCGCACCAAATGTCGGTTCATACTTACAGAGCATTGATAGTTGGATATCAATGTTAGACGGTCGAGTCTCGAATGTTGAGGAAGACCTTAGTTATGTGAAAGCACAACTGTCAACCATTACATCATTGTTACAGGCTTTATGCAAGGTTCGTCTTGTTTCATTGGTTTATATTTAATTTGTACGTTTTTGTCAACTAATATCATATGTCTTTCTAATAATTGAAGATTCCCACTGACGTGCTTAGTTTGCCACTTCCATCTGAAGATCCAGCTACTACGAGGTCATCGCCCCCACCTCTACCTTCAGCTCCCGACGCCACGAGGTCACCCACGCCACCTCCAAGTTTCGACGCCATGAGGTCACCGTCCCCACCCCCACCTCCATCTCAGGTGCTCGATGCCACAAGGTCATTGACCCCTCCCCCACCTCCACCTACACCTCTAGTTTCCGATGCCAGGAGGTTACCCACCCCACCCCCACCTTCACATCCACCTTCAGTGCTCAATGCCATGAGGTCACCCACCCTGCCCCCACTTCCACCTTTTGCTCCCGACGCCACGAGGTCACCCACGCCACCTCCAAGTTTCGACGCCATGAGGTCACCGTCCCCACCCCCCCCTCCATCTCAGGTGCTCGATGCCACAAGGTCATTGACCCCTCCCCCACCTCCACCTACCCCTCTAGTTTCCGATGCCAGGAGGTTACCCACCCCACCCCCACCTTCACATCCACCTTCAGTGCTCAATGCCATGAGGTCACCCACCCTGCCCCCACTTCCACCTTTTGCTCCCAATGCCACGAGGTCACCCACCTCGCCACCACTTCCCACTCCTGAAGTCGTCAGGTCATCTAACCCACCTTCAGCTACATCATTCCCACTACCTGTTGTTGGGCCTTTGTTGGAGCCATTGCCTCTTGCATGCTCTGACCCCACACATAGAGATCCACTGGTATGATTATATATATTATTCGTCTAATTTGTCCATGCTTATAGTTGTGCTTCAATTGAGTTCATGCTTATTGATGTTTGTAGGTAAAGAACAAATCTAGAAGACCCTCTTGAAAGCAGAAGGCGTGAACAAGTTTACTCCCATGATGACACCAACCAAGAAAAAAGAAAAACATGAGCAAACTAAGGCGCCATCAACACAAAATTCAAACGTTCCACCTGCCGACGAGTTTAGTGTACGATCTTTATCATCTAGGGCAACATTCACGTACGAGTTCCTACACTAGGCTTTAGAGCCCTGTTTAGTTATAACCTAGCACATGATGTTGCATCTGGAGTCTTCACAACAATGATGAGTTGGATCGCATATAAGGATATAGATGAGGAATTTCAGAAAAACCCGTTTAAGCCATTACTGAGGACTTTTTTCCAGGAACCAACTTAACCAAGCTCATGGGTTAAGTGATGTTTATTTGCAATGTATTTTTTTTCTTTATATTATGATTCACAAAATCATCGAGAGCCAGGGTCACTAACATGTTATTCTTGATGCAACCTATAAAACCTATAAACATCCTCTTTAGGTTTGTAAGTGACAAGTTTCATAGCCGACCACATATGTGCGCCAACAAGTTTACCATCCTGCCAACCAGGATAATGGTAAGTCTTTAGTTTATATGTGAATTCATATAATTTTGCAAAGATAGACCTAGTAAGCTAATGCTCAACTAACTACTTCAATCTTGCAGGGTCACCTTATTTCTCGAGTAGGGATATATAAATGACTTTTGAAAAAGACACCATTACATCATGCATTGGTCTGGGAGGAAGAAGATACATATAAGGACTAAGTGCTTGGTAACTTTGACTTGGGAAATGTCAAGTGGGCAGATGTAGACTTCGTGTACAACAAAGTGAACATTAGTAAGCATTGGATTGTTATTGCAATGGACATGAACAGAGGCCAATTATTCGCGTCTGACTCACGCTCGTCACACACATCCATGAAGAAGTTAACATCCTTCTTGGAGCTCTTGACACTTACCCTACCATCGTTGCTTCACTATTGCAGCGTTAAATACTTCAAGCTGGACCTAGAGTTGGGTCGACGGCACATCTTCCGACCAACTAGTAAGAACCTATCGCATATGGGAATTATTGCATATTTGCTGTTAAATCTTTGGAACATTTAGTGACCAGTGTTGATCCAGTTGCAATAACACAAGAAAAAATGATTGGCTAGAAGATGTAGTTAGCATGTCAATCGTAAGAGAACACTCCATATTTTCTATGTATATATTTTTTTTGTAAAATAACATCTGGTACACATCTGTTGATTCGATATTGAACCACTATATTTCTCTATGTTGATTCTTCTCTTTCCTTCTCTCTTTTACATTTTATTGTAATTTGCTCACAAGTTAGTTTTACATTCTTTGTGGTTACACAACTGTTTTGAGTTAACATAATATAATTTTGGTTGATATTAGCCTATGTGCAGTATAAATCTTATTGATATTAACCTCTTTGAATTTCTGTTGATATTAACATCTTGTTGACATTTCTTTTGTCGTTTTTAAAGGGTTTTATTTTTCATGATATATGTTAACCAAGACATTGTTTGCAGTACAACGAGACCGAGATAACTCTATTAACAAGGCTAGATAAATGAGAGAAAGAGATTAAGGTAGAATGCATTTTCATTTACATGTTACAATGGACATTGAATAAAATGGAATGTAAATTGTGTTTATAATAAACATTCAACCACCTTATACATTTCCACTATCTTTAGCATTTGGTCTCGTCATGAGCCGTTGGTCACATGTTTGTCAATTATATCCGAAATTCCCACATCTACCACATTTTTGCAGCTCCCAATGTTCTCCCCTATAGGGTATCCTTTGTACTCAACATTGTCCTACTTGAACAACTCTCCTCTGGGGAATGATCTCCTTTTCCACATATCTCGATGGTCTCTTCTATTCAAATATATGACCAAGTGGATTCACGGGCTCTACATAAGCACTCATGAGAGAGTCAACGCTATAAAATAGACTATAAAGACTGTCGGTGGGGATGTTATATTCCATGGCGGCCATGATTGCATGTGAACACGAGATACCAAGTGAGTCAAACTCTTTACATGTGCATTCCTTTGTGTGAAAGTTCACAATATACACTGTCTAATCAATTGTCCCTCATGTGAACCTTATAACAATCAATAGGCTCAACTGTGTATCGTCTGCCTTTGTCACACTTAATTGCTAACCTTTCTTTTACAATAGTCCGAGTGTTTTGTCATTCGAGATGCCTAGTAATTCCTCCGTTCATAAAATCACGATTGGATGATACCTCTGGCATGTTCAAGTAAGCATGTTATGGGCAACAGTCTCACTTCTTTAGTTATGAAATTGAAGCAATCTGCATTGTTGGATGTCATGTCGTCATACCTTCGTAGAATGGTGCCCACCTTTCAATCTCAACGTCTTTCAGATATCTCGTGATAGAACCACCTCGAAAATTAAGAAGTTGGCCCAATATGACCTGAACTCTGTCATGTGAAATGCCCTGGCTGCATCCTGAAGAACACCAATTATCGCGTTGTTCTTGAAATTTATAAGATTTTTTTTTTCTATGTGGTATGTACATAATCCGTGAAATGATGTGGGAAATAATGCACGAACAACGTTGGATATGGATGCCATGTGGTCGAACACAAAAAAAAGTCTGAGTCTAACTTAATACAACCAATAGTTTGGAGTTTTAATTGATACAACTCCTAAACCCCGTTGATACACTAGCATGACAATACTCAGTCTCCTGAGTATGAGACTTCTTCTCACGTCTCGTTTATCTTTCTAATTTCAAGTGAAGACCACTCAATTCTATGAACTTAGGCTCCCCTAAGTTAGAGAACCACTCTTGACTTCAGCACGATCTTGATTGATTTTCTCTACGTTGAGAACACTGAATAACAATCACACAACCTTCTTCAATAAGGACACAACAACAAAAACACAACACCGATTTATGTAGCCTATAGTTTTTTTTTTCTTTTTCTTTCTCAAAAATTGCCAACCCTAACAAACAAGAAGGGAAAGCGTGGTTGATAAGCCACTTTGAGGAGAAGACTAGACTGGAGTGCTTTCATCAAATGATGCATGTGGGTTGAACCATTCCCCACCCTAAGTGGTGGCCCGATTTCGCCTGGTTGGGAAGAGATTTACATAGAGACTCTTACGTTATGGGAATCTCTTTCTATGTTAGCGGGAGGGGACACGCTTGCCTATGATAGTCCCGCTACGGCCTCTAACCATTCGTCCCGTCTCATCTTTCTTTGGCTATACTTCTATGTAGCAAACCATGTTAGCTTCACATGAGAGCCTTTTTCTAAAGGCTATAAAGGCACTCATCGGTCAGCTCGGCTCCTTTCCTATTCCGCTTTGCCGCCTATTAAGAGAATAGGTCCCGTTGAAGCGGCCCACCTTTATTCATCTATACCAGCTGCCACGCACGATCCAATAGGAACAATTTCAGTGCCCCTCTCTAGATAAGAAGCAAATCGCACCATCACCTACAGCCCTTTCTTTCCTCCGCCGTGGACTTCCATGAAATGAAAACGGGAATTATCACGACACTTTCAATATGGTCCATGGGAAGTTGTTTTAATTAAATATAAAGTAAAGTTAAATGACAAGTCAATGCGACAGTGACCATTTCCTAATTTCTGATTTTAGGACGCACCTTCCAATTTTATTCCAACCTAATTCCCCGCTGTGGGTCAATCATCAAACACTACCAACTCGATGCTTGAATTCGATTACTCAAAGAAGACCAACATCATTGATGGACGACCATAACTCTCACCGGTAACCACAATTACATTCTCTTTTCTCTGTTCTGTTCTGATTTTCCAATCTGATTTCGCTAATTAGGTTATTTTCGATCGGGTGCAGATTCAGCAGCGGATTGGAATTAGGGAATTTCATTGCGACTTCAGATTTGTTGGAGCATTCATGGAAGGCGATTATGAAACTTCGAACTGAAATTAGCGCACCCATTTATTTGGCCTTTTATGGATATTACAATGAGCGATCGAATTGTAAAATTATTGGGTTTGTTACTACTCCGAACTCTACGGAAAATCCTCTTGAAGAAGATGGAGGAGAAGATCTGGTTTCGCTTTCGAATCTGCTCGATGATGAGTTTACTGCGTTTGAGTTTCTTCAAACTAAAACATGCCCGGATTCCGCCATTAATGGAGTTGCTCTTGACCTCTTTCGCCGTTTCTATCCTGTCTATGAACAAGAGGTATTCTTCTTCTTCTTCTCCCCTTTTCCGATTATTTACTTTCGCAATGTTTACCTAAAATGTTTTAATTTTAATCTCTATTTTTATTTCAATTTAATCTCAATTGTTTAAATATGTCCAAACTTAATCCTTCTATATTTTAAACTTTTTGCCGTTAGAAAATAGAGTCAGTTGCAAGCAAAATAATAATAAATCTAAAAAACTTAACCTGTAAGTTCTTTTAAATTTGCGCATATACATTTTTAACGTGCAAGTTTTTTTTGAGATTTGCGCACATATATATATATATATATATATATATATATATATATATATATATATTTTTTTTTTTTTTGTATATAAGTTAACTCAGATACTTTATAATATTTGACGTACGAGTATTTAAGTTACAAAAATAACATCAATTATCAATTATCAATTATAATACAGTATATTAGTTGACTGATATATCAAATATAGAGTATATACTCTATATTTGATATATCAAATATAGAGTATATACTCTATAAACTACACTTGAAACACAAATGATGATAAAACTATAACAATAAAAGTATCGAAAATTAGATTTTTTTTTTTTTTTTGCTATATTTGCAAAATTTGAAAACTACAACTAGGTTTACGAATGTTTTTATTTTATTTTATTTCTTTCTTTATTTATTTTGGCTACACATTGTAATTTTCAAATTTTAAAATTAGCTTATGATAGTTTTCTTTTCGTTTCTTCTTCAAAGAATGCCTATCTAATAGAGGAAAATTTTCTAATTCTTTTCCTAAATTTCTAACAACAAATTGGTAGACATTTTAGTCTATATTTTTGTCAGTCTACTATGTCATGTAAGTTTATATCACAACCAATCTTTAAACTTTTAATAGATAGGCAAAGACCAAAAACTAAAACATATGTTTAGTTTAGGAGGAAAATGACACTAGAGTTAGATTTATTTTCTTTGGGATCAGATATCAAATCATCAATCTTTAAAATGAGTAATTAATGTCTTGTTTGCTTATGTATGAATTACCTAATTTCTTATTAAAATCGGTGAGTTTTGGAAGATTTATTATAGGATGAATGCATTAACTCAATTGTAATTTATTTAACTTCTACTATGAAAGTCTGAAATTATTGAGTTAATGAAGTAGAGCGATTTTTCATTTTCTCATCTTTCTTTATTTTTTTCTATTTATTTAGAAAGAAATACATCATAATTTTTCTTTCTACTTTAGTGAATTTTCTAGAGAGGAATAATTATATTTAGATGATTTCGAGCTGGTTTTAAGTGGAATCAAATGCATAATATCTACAAATCACTAACAAAACGTCTAAACTGATTCACTTATAAAAGTCCGTGTCTAACTTAATATAATCAATAGTTTGGAGTTTTAATCAATACAACTCCTAAACCCTGTTGATATTTACCCTTTCTTTAGTGGAAAAACTTTAAGCTAATTGGGTGATTGTGATCTAAGATTGATGACTTTACTTGTATTGATGGGTGTGGGTGTATATCATTTTGTGTGTTTCAGATTTCAAGGCTGATATCCAATTCCAAAACCCAACTAATAATCACAGGACATGGTTTAGGAGGATCAGTTGCTTCTCTCTTCACATTATTACTTCTCGACTCCATAGATCTCACCAAGACCAAACGCCCTCTCTGTATAACTTTTGGTTCTCCTCTATTAGGCAATGAAGCCTTTCAAAATGCCATTTCACAGTTCTCAACTTGGTCTTCTTGCTTCCTACATCTTGTCTCCAACCAAGACCCTCTTCCTAGAAAGTTCTTGAACAACAAAGCTTACTATCCTTTTGGCACTTTCTTGTTCTGCTCCCAATCTGGTGGTTGTTCTTGTTTCGAAGACCCGAAATCGATCTGGAAATTGTTGGAAGCAACCAAAGCTACTAATGGTGTTCTTCTTACTGCTTCTTCATTCTTTGATTATAAAGAAACAATTGATCGTTTGATAAAGCAGGCCAATCTTAAGGCTACTATGAAGATGATCCCAGAAAATGTAGAGTTGTGGATAGAGAGCTTTGTAGCACAACTTGAAGCTATTGGAGTTGCTCAAAATCAAGTAAGTTGTGTTTGTTGGCTGTTTTTAACTTAATTTTCATAACTAGTTCTCTAAATTGCTTTCGTTGGCTTGTCAAATGTTTTGAGAATTGTTGCACTTCGTTCGGTAACATTTTCTGTTATGAAAATTATTCTTACAATTTCTTTATTGTGATTTTTCACTACTCTCGAATAAGTACTTGAATTCTTAACCAAACTAAACAAAAACTTGAATTCTTAACCAAACTAAACAAAAACTCTTTTGAAACTCTTTTTCTAGGACTTGTTTAACAACCGTTTGGTTATTGAGAATTATGCTTTTTCTCGCCATTGGTTTTACGATGGTTTGCATCTTTCTCTAAGGAAACATTTGAATTTATAACCAAATTTTAAATTTGACTTGGATTTTGAAAAAAAAAATCCCTACAAAGTATATTGCAAATAAAAATTAAAAGAAATTGTAGAATAACCATTTTGTTTTTGGTTTTTAATATTGTGCTTGTTCTCTAAAAATAATTTTTACAATAATTTTCATCATTTACCTAAGGAAATATTTGAATTCATAAGGAAAAACAATTTTTAAAATGCTTTTGTTTTCCAAAGCTTAGTGTGGATCTTGAAAACATTTTGAAAAGTACATAACAATACAAAATATTATTCCTGGGAGAAGTAGTCTTTATAATTAAGCTTAAAAAACAACTTAGTTTTCAATACTGATTTTGAAAATACTTGTAGGCTTAATTGAAAAAATAAATATTATCAAACAGAAAATTTTTTCTAAATTTCTACACAACTTCAAAAACGTTTCTAAGAAACAAAAAAGATCACCTAACACTTTCGCTTCTTAAAAAATTGAAAACCAGAAACAAATAACATTACCAAACTAGCCCTGAAATTCTACATTTTCTTTGTGAACTCATTGCAGGCACAGCAGCAGCAACAGCAACAGAGAGTAGTAGATGTTAACAGACTCGCTAAAACATTAAAAGACAACGAGATGAACCTTATACTTGAGAACACAAAACCTTTTGCCAAGACCTTAAATGACGTAAAGATAAACATGGCAAAACTTGAATGGTACAAGAAGAAGTGTAAGTTTGATGACATTGGTTACTATGACAGCTACAAAAATCAAAGAAGTGAACCTGACATTAGAGTTGCTGAGTTCAAAAAGATCCTACAAGTTTACTGGGAAAATAAGGTAGAGGAAGGAGAAAGAAAGCCACTTAAGGATGGAGCTCCATTCAATGTACAATTATTGTTCGGAGGGACGAATTTCCGACGAATGGTCGAACCACTCGACATCGCTGAACACTACCGAAAGGGGTTGACCGACTACAAATCTCACAGGCCAAAGCATTATACTAAGCTTGAACAATGGTTCAAAGAGTCGGCGACTCCTGATTCGAGTTCTATGCAAAGAGAAGCGGTTTCTTCTATACTTACTGTGGATTCTCTGTTTTGGGAACATGTGGAAGAGGCTGTTCTAGCATGTAATGTGCTCAGAGAGGTGGATTGTAGTGAAGAAGAAAGGGAAGCTGAACTAGCTAAGCTTAGAGAATTTGAGGATTATGTAGTGGAATCGATGAAGAACTATGCTGTATCTTCTGAGATTTTCTTGCCACAAAGCACTTTCATGAGATGGTGGAAAGAATATGATGAGATTGTGGGAGACGATCATGACTCAGTGCTCTCAAGGTTAATGAGGAATGAAGAGTATGAAGAATATGCTAATGGCAGGTTAGAGATCCCTTGAAATCATGCTTGTTTAGATAGATTGAGTTATAAGAAAGGGTAAATATCACTTTTGTCAGAGGTTTAAAATTATTCCGAAACACATTTTTAATACTCGAAATCAATTTGATATTTAATTTTACACTTTTAAACGCATTTTTCATACCAAGAAAATTGATTTTGAACGATTAAAAACATTCATTCCTGGAGTGATTTTGAAAATCACTCCTTCTAAACTAGTCGGTGTAGCTTGTATCTACTTTGTATCAAATGTCTAATGAAATTGATGAATGCTTCAGTTTTGGGCATATAGAAGGGAGCGTTGTTGTGATTAAACTTTTTGTGGCATGGTAGGGTATTGTTGGTCCCTCTCACACTGAAATTGTAATTGCAAGATTAAAATATGGATGTTAATATCTATATCAAACTTTTAATTTTTCGAATATAATGATATTGATGGATATTTTTGTAAATAAATAAATCCATAAAAATTATTTAAATTAATAATTGAGTTGTTTTAGGGTAATTGTTTTAAAACGATAAACTTGTTGAAAGTATTTTCAAATAAAGCAAAATATCACTGTCTATTAGTGATAGACATTAATAGACACTGATTGATATTTGTCACTGTTTATTACTAATAGACAATGATAATGATAATAGTCTGTCAATGTCTATCATTGTCTATCAATGACATTCTACTATATTTATAAATATTTTGGCTCATTTTGCTATATTTGAAAATAACCCTTGTTTTTATTTCAAAATTAAGTAATAAATCTTATTATTTGTATTCATATTCATATTGAAATTTATAAAAGATGTCGGATATATCAATTAATCTTCAATATCTATGTCGAATTCTCCAATTTATGAATATATCAATATATGTACTAATATTTCAATCTTATGTGAATTGTTGTGAAGGGATTGTTGTAAATTTGATTGGGTATTGCGTCCATTTGTGGTGGAAATAAAACTAAAACTTAGATAACAAGTTTAGATCTTGAATTTGTAAGTCTAGGTGGCTATAGTCCTAAATTCTACAAAGTGTATAATAGTTTTATAAATTGTCAATTTTGTATTTACTAAATTTTTTATCTATTTGAAATTTTTTAAAAAGTAGTCGGTTTGTTAAATATAAAGTTGAATTTTGAGTGTAATAAGATTCTAAACTTTCAATCGTGTGTCATATTAAATTTGTGGTTATTTTTTAAGAAAGAGATGTTGAATACGTTAATGTTCTATAAATACAAATTTATTCAATGATTTGTTAGACAATATTAAAAATTTAAAGACTCATTTATAGAGACTTTAAAGTATATATTACTTTAAAGTTTAAAAACTAAATAAACACAAACTTTAAAAAACTAAATAAACACGAACTTGAAACTTGCCATTAAATTTATAATTTATATGATTTTTTTTTTTTTTTTTTTGAGAAAATTTTATATGATATTATTAATGTATAGTTTTAGTAGAGAGATAATAATAAAATTGTAAGTGTAAAATATGATATGAAATTTTAGGGGCACATTTTAAACATTACAAAGATGAAAAAAAAGAATATAATAGCAAAATAACATTAATATCTTACTTGTCACTAAAAAAGGCTACACAAAGTTTTATTGAAAAAATAGTGAAGTTTTAAAAAGACATAGTCTTTTATGTCATTTAATAGAAATTCTTATTTTTGATATATAACTCTTTTTACAAAAAATTAAATTTAACTTTTTAGAGGTGAAATCTGTGGAAAAACTAAAAAGAAAGGGAACCCAAAAGTTGGTGTTTTTGAGGGCCATTATTCCAAATCATTTCGACTTATTGTGAACAAAACCCTTTAGTCAATGGGGAATCAAGTTCGATATTTTTATACGAAATATACGTCAAAAGCTTAGCTCCGTTTCTTAATGATTTCATTTTTTTTTAATTTATATTTCTTTTCTCTCTACTATTATAGTTTTTACAAATCTTAACGAAATATTGAAATTCATAATCAGAATTTAAAAATAAAATAAGTTTTCGTAAACTATTCTTTTTAGGACTCATTTAATAACAATTTTAGTTTTAGTTTTTAAATTTATATTTGTTTTCTCCTAAATTGTGGTTTTTAAGATTTCTAGAAGAAACATTGGAACTCTTAGTCAAATTCTAAAAACAAAAATTATGTTTTGAAGACTACTTAAAAAAAAAAAAAAAAAAAAAAACTTCGGTTATTGAAAACATTGGTGTAAATACGATAACAAAAGAAAGAAACTTATAGGTAGATATAGTGTTTATAAGTTTAATTTTAAAAAACTAAATAGTTGCCAAATAGAGTATTGGTTTTTAAAATTTGACTTGGTCTTTGAAGACATGAGTAGAAAGAAGACATGAGTAGAAATCTATGGGTGAAAGTAGTCCTTATAAGCTTAATTATAAAAATAAAAACTCAAAATCAAATGGTTATCAAATATGATCGAAAGATATCTCATATCTACTTGAAAAAGAGTTTTGGATATCGTATATTGTTTAAAGACATAACCCTGACTTATCCTATCTTAGAAAAAAAATATCATTAAAATAATGCACAAAAGCGGAAGAATACTTAAGACATCCTTGTTATGTAATCCCAATCTAAATACTAAAAATGCATATTTAAATTGACTTAGAAAAGAATGTTTTTTAAAAATTCATTTTCATTTAAATACTTTTGATAAAAACTGTTTAAAATAAAAATAAGTGTTTGACAACGTTTTCTCAAAAGTGTTTATATACATAAATTAGTTTGGTTTCTTATATACTAAGTATTTTTATTAGTCTCAAATTACTGGGAAGGTCCACTATAAAATACTATGAATTAATAATTTAAAAATAATGGTCGTTAGAGTTGGTCTCGCCAGCCGTGTTGGTCACTGGAATTGGTGAGGGCCGACGATGGTGGTTCCAAAGTTGGCCAATGGCGGAGGTGGTTGGAGTTGGTCGACAGAAAACTAAGTAAGAACAACAACATAGTGAAAGTGAAATAGTTTGGGACATTTTAGTCATTTTAAAAATTATACAAATTAGAAAGAGATTAATCATTAAATACTATGTCTATATTTTAAATTATTTACTAATACAAATTTTACTCTTGACTATATGTTCGGCATGTTTGTATATTTTAGATAAGAAAAACTTAGGTACATTTTGGATCCGTTATTTCTTTTTTGACTTTGTTGAGTTGCTTCACTCCCTAGATCCCACTAAGACCAAATAAATAAATAAATATATATATATATATATATATATATATATATATATTATAAGAGTTAATATATGCTCTAATTTTGAAAATATCATTAAATTAATATTGTTTTAGGTTAGAATTTATATTTGGTCATTGTATCTTATCCCTTATTAACAAAAGTAGATAAAGAAATTAAGCATCTTATTATAAAGAAAAGAATAAATATCTTAATTTTTTAATCGTCGCATATATTGACTACTTGATAAAGTTTCTGTGGCAACTGTGAATTTTATTTTATTTTGAGAAAACATCTGTAAATTAAGGTATTAGTAAAATGCCATTTACATAATTGTATTTAAATTGAATGAGTTGTAAAGGATTGTTGTCATAACCTTTAATAAAAATTCTCCTTTTGACGTAATATCTTTTGAGATTTATATAGGTAAGAAGAAACCAATATCCAAGCCATTAAAAAAAAAAAAAAATGTTTGTCTAGATTTTAGATATTTTGGACTAAATGAAAATAAATTCATTATAAAGTCTGTTCATCTAGTTTAAAATTATTCAACTCTATAGTTGGTCTCATTTTAGTTCATGAAATCTTGAAAAGATAACATAATATTCTCAAGTTCGTTCCAGTTGTATTTCTAAAACTTTCCAAATATATTATTTGAAGTTCTAAACTTTAGAAGAATTAATTATTTGGTCTTTACTTATTTACTAAATTAATAAGAAAAATTATCTTAAATAACAAAAGTGCTAAAAATATTTAGATAGACGGTATATTTTGTTATTAATTATAAATATTTTTGTTTCTTTTTTTATATTTGAAAAGAGCTCAATTAATAACATGGTTTTATATTATATATATATATTATGAATTTTTTTAAAAATGACCTTTTTAAAATTTAAGAATTAAAATTTCTAGATTTCATCAAATATTAATATAGGTGGATAATAATTGATATATATAGTACGTGTTTTGTGGTTGGAATTCAAAATTTTCACCCCAATTGTTGTAAAAAAAAAAAAAAAATTGAATTTAGTTATTTTTTAATATTTGTAAAACAATGTAGCGGAGAACAATGATGAAATTTTGATTTTGGTTTAAACTGTTAGCAATTAAATAGAACCGACACACCACCTTTTTTTTTTTTTTTTTTTTCTTTAATTTTAGAATTTCAATGAGAGGTGATGTTCATATTTTCGCGTCCCCGCACGATCCATCACGTGATTTAACGCCTCAATGCCAACCCACACGGTACGGCTGCTGCCTTCCATTACATCCTTTTTTTTTCCTAATAATTAATATTTTACAAAGAAAGAAGTTAAATTATATAAAAATTATCTTCTTTTTCAGTGGTGATAAAAATATCCTTGAATATCTCGATATATTCGTAAATAAAAATCTTTTATATCGATGAATATCTCTAAAATCTTTTATTAATGCTTGTAAAGCTTAAAAATTGCCATCTATTTAATCAAATATGAACATGAATACTAATAAAAATATCCAATAGTTTAGGCGTTTTGAGAGTAAAAATAACTTAATTGTTAAATAATTTTTATAAAATTTGTGATTTAGAAAAATAATCGCTCATAAAAATAACATATTTGAATCTTTAATCTCTCATTTATATCCTCTATAAATTAGAAAATGTTGTTTCTCCAGTTGATGGACTCATATATGTATGTTTTGCACCCACGTCATTATTTTATAACCAAAACAAAATAAATCTTTAGCTATATTGATTAAAGGGTTACTAATCATTTTAACTTTTAATTTAGTTTCAAATTTGTTGACTTTACCCTTAATGTATATCATTTATTAATATACCCCAATGAGTATGTTATTCGAAAGAATTTGATTGAAAGAATTGGATTTTATTGATGGAGCAAATCAAATTTTATTGAAGAGAAGTTGGATTTCATATATAAAGTGGTATTTGAAGGCCAAGTTCATATTTCTAAATACAACAACAAACCAATATAATTCAACAAAAATTGCTTTTAATAATAAAAAATATTCATCGCAATTTTTACAACGTTTTCATATGAGTAAAGACTAACTGATGCTTGCGATGATTTTATATTTTCGTAACTTTTCATCACTTAAATCTTGCAACAAAGAGTAAATTTGTTTGACAAAATTTTTTATTGCTTAAATCTTGCAACACAATTCTTTTTATGTTTGTCGCAAAGTGCGACAAATTTTCTTTTGTGTCACAATAATTCTTGTGACGATTTCACATTTTTGTGGTAAAGTGCAACGCATTATTTTTGTTGCAAACTTAAAAACTCAAAAGACATGTGGGTGGCGAAAATGTTTTCATTTCCACCCGTTTGCCACCTAACTTCTTTAAATCTAATTTTAGGTTTTATTTTTCACAAAAGGGCATATAGAGGTTGATGTTAAGAGTTTAGGGGTACAATTAAAACTTATTTTGTGATTAGTACTTTGTTAATTAATGGCGATATTTTGATTTACTCCTGCTTTAAAATTGACTTATAATTTAAGTCTAGATTATATATATAACATGTTTGAGACGATATGGGACTTACTTATATGTTAGTTTGTTAAAAATAATTTCTTATGTTTAATTAATTTGAAAATTTTGTTTTGCAAGGAAATTAATCTCATGGGTTGACACTAAATCATTGATAAAACGATGTTTACAGTCATCATGTAATTATTTTTACTAAAACAATTGCACTGTAATTATGATAATACATATTTACATCTTACAAGTGGGATGTTTTTACAATTAAGTAACAAGAGAGAGAGAGAGAGAAAGAAAGGAAAAAAAAAAAAAAAAACCTTTTTTCAAATCTATAAATATTATGATAATACCAATTTACAACTAAATGTATAAAGTTGTTGATATACTATCATTATTATTTTGGAGTTCTTATACAAAGTTATTTTAATTCTTTCAAATTAATTAGGTGATTCAATATAAATATTGTAATTTAGAAAATTAACACACTTATTATTAGTTTTCATTAAAATTTTAAAGAATTTTACAAATTTAATTATTACACAAAAATTAATAATTTGATTAAAAAAATATTGATTCACCGAAATGTTGGCGTATAGATAAAAAAAAATTTAAGCATGCTTTATAATTTGATTTTTATAAACAAAACAAAAATTGACATTGAAAGAAAAGAAAAGTCAAACAAATGGAATAAAAAGTTAAAATCAATAAAAAGATGAAAAATACTTTTTATACACAAATTCCCTAAATTTCCACATAAAACGCGAGCCAGCTGGTTTTGATGCATCACAAAAGACATATTAGGATTAAAATAGTTTTAACACAAAACATGAAAAGATTATACCAAAATCTAAACAACGTATTAAAATTAAATTAATTTTTAAATTATTGATTTTAATTTAAATATAGCTCAACGAACAACACAGTAGTTACAATTTTTTAAAGGTAGATAGTTCGATTATCTACTTCATAATTGTTGAACTCTAAAAATAAATGTTTGAAGTTAATTGATATTCTACGTGTGAAAATTTGAAAATAGATTAATTAATTAAGAAATATTATTGACCAAATTAAGAAATAATTAAAAAGAGCTTTAAAAAAATCAACTAAAAGTAGCAATTATTAGTGAGCTGAGTAGCAATAATGTTTGGAGTAAGCGTGAATCAAGAATTTTATGTCGGAAAGCTTTATATATATATGTATATATTACTGCCAATTTATATGTTTTGGAATTCAATATCCTTAATTTTTGTTTTTATATATAAATATAGAAAAACAAAACAAAACAAAACCAATCGTCAAATTATATATGGAATTTTAGTTTTATTCGATTTTTGTTTTTATTACTATTTTTTTAAGAAAAATTATTTTTTCACTATATATTTTTGAAAACATATTCATTTCATTGAATAAAAATTATTTCTATTATTATATAGCCAATTTTGATAATAGTTATGTTCAAAGAATTAAATTTTAGACAATTTGCAATTACACCTTCAAACTTTCAATTATAAAAATTAGGCCTCTAAACTTCAAAAAGTGTTAAAATTGGGTCATCTAGTTTATAAGAATTGTAGAAATTGAACCCACAAATCATAAAAATCGAACTTGCAAATTTATGAAATTATGTAAGTATGTGGGTCCAATCTTAACACTCGTATAAGTTTGAGGACTCAATTTTTAAAATTGAAAGCTCAAGAGAATAATTGCAATACCCATAATATTTTTTGCGTGGTTTTGCAACTTGTTCTTAAATTTAAGATTATTGAAAATGCATCGACTAAAATTTGACATTTAAAAGTACAAAAACCAAAATTGAACAACTCCAAAATAGGGGTGAGCATGATAGATCGAAAAACCGAGTCGATCGACAAAAACCAACTGAACCAAAGGCAGTCGGTCGGAGAAGAGGAGCAACTATGTCAGTGTTGGTTTGGGAAAATCTCAAACTGACATTTTCGAAGAACAAAAACTATCTAAACTGATCGGCCGACCTCTTTAATGGTCGAGATCGGTTTGAACATTTATTAAATCAACCATAATCGATTCAATGAAGATTTGGTAAAAAAAACCGACTCCAACCAACTGCTGTACACACCTGCTCCAAAATACAATACCAGATGCAATCATTTAATTTAAAAATATTAAAATCCTACATATTTTAAATACTAGAAAGAGTTTAATTTTTACTTTTTTACTAAAAAAAAAAAGGTTTAATTAATTTTTAATTGAATAAAAGTAGTATTTTCACTAAATATGTGCACAACAAAACGCGGGCCAGCCGAAATTTCCCAAATATATAAAACATCACATTACATTACACGTCCTCTATTTTAAATAATTCATTTCACTCATTTCCATATATTCGTGCCCCCATTAAAATCTCCAACTCACATTTCAGTTTTTATCCTCTACACCAATCCTCGTCTTCCATTTCTATTCCCACCCAATCAAATCTCTCCATTCCTAATTCTCGAGGATATTCTCGTCATTCCAAATTATTGCGCCCACGCGGCAGCCTGCCATTTGCTTCTTCCTTTGCTTTTCACGATTAAGCTCCACAAAGTTAAATTATTTTAATATTCGATAAAAGTACCGCTAACTTATAGAAGTGGGTCCCACCATGTCCGTGATTAGCGGTCCAGATCGAAGCGCGTGGATTCAAGCTACGACGCCGTTTTTGCTCGTCTTCTTTCCCTCTGTAAAACCTCTCGTCGTTGTCTTCTTCTTCTTCAGTTCACTGAAATCTTTCTTCTTTCTTTAGAGAGAAAGAGAGAGATAGCAATGGAGATTCTGAAGTTTCTCTTCATTCTTCTCTCTACGGCGGCGTTTTTGTCTCTATCGGAATCCGTTCCTCTCTCCGCGAATTACTACCAGAAATCCTGCCCGAGATTCAGTCAGATTATCCAAGATACAGTCACCAACAAGCAGATCACTAGCCCTTCAACCGCCGCCGGAACTCTTCGTCTCTTGCTCCACGACTGTCTTCCTAACGGCTGCGATGGCTCCGTCCTCATCTCCTCCACTCCCTTCAACAAAGCCGAGCGCGACGCCGACATCAACCTCTCTCTCCCAGGCGACGCCTTCGATGTTATTGTTCGGGCCAAGACCGCTCTCGAGCTCGCATGTCCCAACACCGTCTCCTGTGCTGACATTCTCGCCGTTGCCACTCGCGACCTCGTCACCATGGTTGGCGGACCTTACTACAATGTTCTCCTTGGTCGCAGAGATGGCCGAGTGTCTAAAGCTTCGACGATTCCTGGTGCTCTACCGAAAGCTACCTCACCGATTCCTCAGATTATTGATATTTTTAAAGCTCGGGGGTTTACTATCCAGGAAATGGTAGCGTTAAGTGGTGCTCATACGATTGGATTCTCGCATTGTAAGGAATTCAGCTCTCAGATCTATAATTATAGCAAGTCGTCTTCGTATGATTCGCAGTATAACCCTAGATTCGCGCAAGGATTGCAGAAGGCTTGTTCTGGTTTTGAAAAGAATCCTACATTATCGGTTTTCAATGACATTATGACTCCCAATAAATTTGATAACTCTTACTTCCAGAATTTGCCGAAGGGATTGGGGATCTTGCAGTCTGATCATGGGTTGTATAATGATTGGAGGACGAGGCCATTCGTAGAGGCGTATGCGGCAGATGAGAAAAAGTTCTTCAACGATTTTGCTCGGGCGATGGAGAAGTTGAGTAATTATAAAGTTGTGACAGGCAATCAAGGGGAGATTCGGCATAAGTGTGATGCGATTAATTGAACTCAGAGGCTTCTGTTATTCGTGATTCAATTTGGATATTGCATCAGGTTGGAATCAAGATCATTTACATTTGGTTCTTTCTGATTATGAGCATATGAAAAATCTGTATACTTCCATATCAATTGTGATATCTGAGCCAATATATACATTTTAATTGTTTGGGTTCTGGGTTGTAATCTTTGTATTCTTCTAGTGGGGTTTTTACTTGTGTTAATCAGCTTCTGTATGATGTGTAGCCTTGTAGAAGGGTGGAAGAGTTCACAGTTTACTTAATTTATAAAGAATGTCCTTCTCCTAATTCTATGTCTTGTAACTCTTGTCCATGATTTGAGTTTTGATCATGGTGCTACTTCTTAAGATTTGATTTGAACTGACTATTTTGATTGTGGACTAAAGGAGAAATAAAATGAGAGTTGAAATTTTGGGTATGACTTGAAATGGATGAATGAGGCTGGCTCTTTACCTGGAAAGTGAATTATCATTGATATTTAGACTTCCAAGAGATGGAAACTAAGATTGTGAATTCAAACTCGAAACCCATCCCTTTGTTGGTTTGGTTTCTCAGAAAGAAATAGAATTAAAGACCCTTTTTCTTCTTCTTTCTCAAAACTTTGACAAAATACCTAATATCCTTTAAATAATGCCATAGAATATGCCTTAAGCAATCTATTCCACCTAACAACCATGTGAGTTATATTCTATTCTGTAGCTGAATTTTGATGATATGACCAAAACCCTTTTAGATTAGCTACTGCTTTTGGTTGTGTTCATAACTATTTCAGGCTTCTAGCTTTTGAGATGGCAATGCTCACATGGAAGAAGATACTGCCAGACAATGATTGAACAGGTAAGTAAGTTTATCCATTGCATGATCTTTTTTTTTTTTTTTTTTTGCCTAATTTTGCATAGAATCTTCTTTTGCACCTTTTATCCTGCCTCAATGTTGATGCAAGAAAGAATAGTTTAGAACTTTGAATTTTAGTAGAAAGCTTTTATTTCAAACAATAGAGTTCGATGGATACCTATTTAGCATATTGTTGAAAAATGTATATACATCCTTCCTTTCCTACATGTTATCTTTTGATTACTTGTTAGACTTTTCTGCTTGGTTGTCTCTTGGTCTTTTCCCCTGTTATAACCTGCTTCCAGCTATCTGTTTTCATATGCATCAGTTTTTTGAGCTGGAACTTCTCTGTCCTGAAAAATCATAAGTCTTGGAAGTTCATGGAGTCTAGACATATCCTATACATTTCATTCTTTATTCTCTATTATTATTTTTTAATTTGTCACAAATGATTTAAGGTCAAGAGGTATTGATGAGCCATGTGGGGTTTTATGTATTTAAAAAGAATTCTTATTTGTCTTAACTCTCAAGGCTAAGGTGGGTGAAGGAAAATCAAAGAACAAGTGAGGGATTAAGAATTTCATTATTATTTTACACGGTGATTGACGACTACTTGTTTTGTTGTTTACTAACTAAAACTAAACCAAGTTTCATAGGAAAATACACATGGTGAAAGGGAAAATTGGGCTGAAAGACATTTGTTTGACATCCTCCCAAGTTTTAAAATAATGTCAAGTCAAGCTTTAGGTTTAGTTGTCCCCATGAACAATTGAACTGAATCAACTTGATGTCACTGGTGAGGATGAAAGGAAAGATTTTAGTGGTACTGACTTTCGGGTGATAATGACATTTCATTATTGATTAATTAATATGAATATGAATATTATTATCAATCTCAAATTAAAGTTTGGGTGCACCATCCATATATTGTAAAAGCATACATAGTTTCACTAAATTAATGAATATTTCACTAATTAAAACCACCTCTTAGATCTAAGGATAAGGTTGGTGTTTAAATAATCCACAAAAAAATATAATTTAGACCTGGAGTAAATTCCATCTCAATCTATAATTGTTTGTTTTAAATTCTAAAGTTCCGTAAAGAACTTATGGAAAATAATTGTTGGTTGATGAGTTTTCAATAATATGCAATTCTGTTCCTCTTCTCCCTCATTTCTCTTATTTATATATTCTCTCCCACCATTATCTCTCTCATATATTGTCCACCCCTCTCCAACTTGCACTATTTAGGGGAGAACTTTCGAGCAATCAAATCTTGCCACGTCATGTCATCATCCCAACCGAACATCTCAATTTATAAAATTTAGGGTTGATTAAAAATTAATGTGTGCTCTTATTCATGTTATCTTTTTTGTCCATCTGATCACAACGATAAACTTATTGAATTCAACCGTGATTAAGCTTAAAAGCACAATATTATTTGGTCGTCAAACCCAAATTAACTTAAAAGTTGTAAAAGGAAGTGGATCGGGGTCATGGCTCAATCATTATTAAGTCTATAATGACAAATTGGGCCAGATAAAGAATTGGGTTCAAGTCCAAATCCAAATGATGGAGGACTTATCCTTAAGGGTGGAAGACTCTGAACACAAAGCTCTCAATTCAGTTTTAGCTCTCCTCTAAACAAAATTTATGAGTGAAATAAACATGTTGTGTAATCGTATTAGTGATATCAAATTTATAACCTGGCATATTGTATTTTTAAGTATTTTTATCTCGATTTAATATAATCTTTCACTTCAAAATTTAGAATTCAAAATATGGATACAGTAAAAGCATAAAAATATTGTTTTCAGAATTTACACTATTTGGATCACATAATCCAAAAATAGTTTTTAGAAACAGAAATCGAATTGTCTACCAAACACATATTTGTTGAACTTAGTGAATCTGAAAATATAAAATACAATCTAAATTCTCTACCAAACATACCCTAAAGCACCCAATGCTTCAATGAAAATGGTGATTGGAAATTTGTAATATCGCTTATATCATCAATACACGAATATTATTAATATCTACCTAAGGTCTATCAAAGATAAACTGATACCACATATACGCGGATATCATTGATATCTACCCAAACTCTAGTACCAATAAACGGATATCATTGATATTTATCATTGATATCTACCTAAGTTATATCACCAAATTGAAATGGATACTACGGATCAACTAGTGCAGCATAATTTTTGTGAGGACTGTTTTGACTAATACAGGACCCCCTTAAAACTCAACCATTATTTTAATTATTACATTTTTTTTATCAAATCTTTTTGAACGAAAGTTTTGTGAGATAGTGATCATCTCTAGTGTTTTCAAATTCCAGTTTGGTGTCCACTTTGTTCATAATCAATAATGGACTTCCCCTAGAAACTGGAGTAAATTTTGTTCAATAATTAATATTTGATCAAACTTGATTAAAAATTTAGGAATCAATGAACCATCTTTACTGAAAATCATTGCTCTCCCTCCAATGGAAACAAAATTTCCTTAAAAGTTTACGTCACAATGGTTCCAATTTCAGCAAATCGACACTGACGAAAATGAAGAAATAGGAAAAATCAAGATATCGAATTCAAAAAAATCTAAATCGAAATCAAGAATTTCAATCACTACATCTAATCCTCTGCTGCACAAAACTTAAAAGAAGAAGAAGAAGAAATGGGAAGAACGAGTATATCCCTTCAAAAGTAAGGGTAGCATTGGAATTAGTTAAAAATCATAATAAAATCATCATGTTTGCAACAAGTTTGAATTATTTGCTATATTTATAAATAATTTTGAATATATCTTCCGTTTAATACAATTTTTTTAAAAAAATATTTTATCATAATTCAATTGGTTAAGATATTTCTGACTAGAAAGTCAAAAGGCATTATACTAATTATTAAGTGTAACAATGACAAAGAGTAATTTGAACTTATAACTTTTCCCATCTACTTCAAATGCACCAAACATCCTAATAACAACGTAATTACATTATTAACAATTAGTTTTTTAATATATTGATGAAATATGAATAAACCTTATGTAATGTTTTATAATGATTGCTCTATGTATGATGTTTAAGTATATGCACAAGTACCTCAATTTATTGCTAAAAATTTTAATCTTTAACACACTTTGTGATACTACAAAGTTATGACTATCTATTTTTACGCTTAAATGAATATAATTCATCAATAATTGGTAAATACTTTTTTTTCCAAGTACAAGTTTAAGATTACTTAAAAAATAAAAATAAAAATAAAATAAAAACTATGTTTTTTTTACAAATTTTCATTTTTTTTACAACCCACAATTAATCAGTGAAAATCAATTTAAAAGATAAACTCTATATGCTCTTGGGGGTGTGATATATTTTGAAGGAAACCTTCTAAAACTAAAATAGCATCCAACAACATACAAGACTCCATTTCCCAAATAAATAAATAAATAAATCTTAAAATTCTTCCATAAATTACACCAAATTTTAATTGGCTGGCATTTAAAATTTGAAACTGAGGTTCAAATATCATTTTTATTTCTTTACAATGTTTAAATTTAGTTCCGTCATTTTAATAAATTTAGTCGCTTCTATTGGTTTATAGTTAACTTTTTCAAAACAAATTTAGTTTAATTTTCCTTCTACCAATATTGGAATGCTACACATTGTGTGTAATACTCTTACATTCAATAGAATTATTATTATTATTTTTTTAAATTTTTACAAAATGTCTAAATTTAAGATTTATTAAAAGTATATAAATTAGACTTAAACATGTAAAAGTAAAAAAAATAAAAAGAAATGAATTATTAGATATTTTAACTTGAGATTAAAATGAAAACTTTCAATTTTGACTCTAAATGTATTAATTTTAACACTAAACCTTCAATTTAATTAAATTACACCTTATTTAATAGGATTATTTTCAAATATAAAAAAATGAACCAAAATATTTACAAATATAGCAAAATTATAGTAGTAGTATATCTCAATGTATCGCAGATAGAGGTGTATTTTGCTATTAATTGTAAATATTTTCAACAATTTTGTCATTTAAGATAATTTCCCTATTTTTGTATTAGTATTTGAAATTTTAACCATTAAATAAGTAGTGACTCCAAACATCATTAAAAAAAAAGCAAACATCATTTTGAAAAAAAGTTGTGTCTTATCCGTTCAATGAATTATAAAATGTTGTACAATATAAATTTAATAGAATATGAAAGAAAACAACATTAGAGCAGACAAAATTACTTGAAATATATAAATTTTGGTAAAGTTATTCAATAATTAAGTTGTTAATTTGTGTGAGACTTTATTTTATTAAAATTAATAAGTTTATAGACACTTACATTGTTTTTCTTCATATTTTTGTTGTTAAAATTAGCGGAAGAATTAACAAATTTTAGCTCACCAATTTGGAAAAAATCTAAACGTTTACACCACGTAGGAAGAAGGAATCTCCACCGTCCATCCAGAAGTTTCAAAATTTCTTCCAAAATAAAAAATTAAATGAAAAATAAATCCAATTTTCCATTAACTTTCTCCTCAAGTTGGAATCAATTCCAAGCCTATAAATAGCTCAAATTTCTTCCATCTTTTCCGCTATCATCTAACAAACCAAATCTTCTTCCACAATTTCATCCTTACTTCTAATCTCCCTTCATTTCCAATTCCGAAACCTTCCCACAAACAAATTGCCATGGCCGCCGCCGGAGGAACAGAGGCTTTCCCCGATCTCGGCCGCCACTGCCAGCACTCCGATTGCCACCAACTCGATTTCCTCCCCTTCACCTGCGACGGTTGCCAAAAGGTTTCATCCCCGATTCCCGATTGATTTTTCCTTCTCTGGTTTCGATTTTGAGCTTTCATGTTTTTTAGTTTCTGAAAATTGTTTGAACGTAAAGGTGTTCTGTTTGGAGCATCGCGGTTTAAAATCCCACGACTGTCCTAAATCCGACCGGAACAGCCGAAAAGTGGTGGTTTGCGGAATCTGCTCGACGTCGATCGAGACCACCGGAAAGGACGGCGGCGACGAGACCAGGATTTTGGAAAGGCATCACGAATCGGGAGATTGCGATCCGAGCAAGAAGAAGAAGCCTACATGTGCGGTGAGGCGGTGCCGGGAGATTCTTACGTTTTCCAATACTTGTGTTTGTAAAACCTGCCGGATGAAGGTGTGCTTGAAACACCGGTTTCCGGCGGAGCATGGTTGTGGACGGCCGTCGTCGACGGCAGCGGCGGTGGTAGATAAAGGGCGGTGGAATGAAAAGTTTATGGCGGCTTTGGGGTTGAGGAGCGGTGGCGATTGTGGGAAGAGGGAACGGCCGACGGCAGCGAACGGATCTTCTCCGACTGCCCCATCTGTTAAAGCTTGTTGATTGCAAATTAATTGTATGAACCATAAGATTTGGACGCAGTTCCTCCATTTGTTTCAAATTATATAAAAATGGTCATAATTATCAAAGCCTCTCTTCAATAATCTTCTCATAGAAGTTATAATGTAAAGATTCATCCACAAACTTATACATGTAGCTTTATTAATATTACAAGGATTCAATTAATATGTCGTATGGCTAAGGGTTTACATAATTTTACTTCAGCTAGACTATATATTCAGTTTTGTGCCTTATATTCATGATCTATATTCACTAATCACATATAAAGAGAACCGTTTACAATTAGTGAGTTAAAGGGAGAATCATTTACAATTAGGGAGCTAAGATTAGAAGTTTAAAATCTACACTTAAAAGAATAAATAATATACGAAAATAACTAATTTAGGTTGACAATATATTAGATAATTTTTAAAATTCACATGAGAGACCCTTCAAATATCAACCAAGAAATCCAAATTTCATATATTTGACCCCTCACTTACTTGTAAAAGGAGTAACATAATACATACAAAATAATTGAGCTTTTAGATCACAACATTAGAGAGAATTTATTTTTTAGATCAGAAAAATAATAAATGCCATTGAAGATTAGTTATCAATTTACATATTCATCAAGATTGAGATATGGCACATTCTTAAATCTTACTGCTAAATTACCAAGCAGCAAAACAACCCAGTTACGAACACTGCCACCACCATGGAGCTGAAAAATGTCAGTTGATTGCTGGAGGTAGAGGTTGAACATTTAGAAATTCTTCAAAGTAATAGCATTGATAAGTCAACCAAAGAAAATGAACTTTATGGTTACTCAGTAAAGTAACACGTACAAACGTACAAGCTAGCAGCATGTTTTGATTAAGTGTGTCTTTAAAATACATTTTCAAGTGTCTAATTTAAAAAATCTTATTTATTTTACAATTGGATCAATCCTTACCATGTAGAACCAGATATTGAATGCTGCTATAAAACTAATCTTGAAAATATATATATATACTATATGAAATTCCAGTTAATCAATAATCTTGTAAAAAGTAAATTTCAAAGTCAAATCTGCGGTGAAATTTAAGGCTTGCATATATAAGGTCAAAATAAGACAGAGCCTTGAATTGATTAAGAAATTTGTAAAACAAGAATTAATAGATAAACTTCAAAAGGAAGAAAAGAAAAATACCATTTTGACCTATAAAGTTTAAATTTAATGTCTATTTGGTCGATGATGTCTAATTAGTCTCGAATGAAAATAGATTCTAAATAGCTGTCTTCATTTGACTTTCAGTTCGACTTAGCATATTAGTACACCAAACAAAATGTAATGTGGTGGTTAACTCAGGCATCGGCTTAGCAAATTTTAATTACCCTATTAACGATCATGCCAAAGTTCAGCTAGGTCAACTGACGATCAATGAGGTCAAGGACCTGAATCCTCTCAGACCAAATAACCTTCGAGCAAACCTCGAGACCAAAAACTTATTTTTGTCCAAGTTAAGAATTGGTTTATTTTCAGATTTTAAGAAAGGTCATGAGAAGAATTTTTTTTTACTTCAAGTGGAGGGGTTGTTAAGAAAGAAGTCAAACATTCCTTCAAAATCTATATTATAACAATATGCGAAAAACATTTTGTAATAGAAATGAGTATAGTGCGAGAATTTAAGAAATACCTGAGACACAAGCTAGAATTTCACATGGAGGAGGGGACTTCACTTTCAGTTCATCGCAGTCCACATTCAACCCTTATAGCTGCCAAGAGTTCAGGACACACAGATAGTTGAGTTTCACCCTTGTTTTCCATCTTGGTAGCATTCTGTTTTCCATCTTGGGATTTATCTTCATCCTCCCAACCCCTGTAAAGAATAACTTTGCTCGGCTCCTGAGAGACTAGAACTGCACCAGTTGCTTGCTAGCAAAGAGAAAGCAGTTTTAATGAAGAAATATTAAAGCGTTAAATTCACTTCAACATAGAGAAACACAAACAAGATGGGAGACTTGAATGTGCTAACCTCAAGCTTAAAAACAATCTCCTGGACTGATGTCCCTTTGGCTCTACCTTTGACATTAACTATAGCAAGAGAGTGTTTCTTAAAATGTTCCTTGATCGCTTTTGTAACTCCTGTAATTATGTTGCTCTTGCCTAAAAATTAATAGAGGGCATTTAAATGATTGAACAAGCGTCCATGGAAATGTAGAAATTAAGTTACTAGCATTAAGTTTCTTCGGAGGCATACTTGATTAATTTTTTTCAGCAATGCACGACGAAACATTAATGAATAATTTTTTCTTTAATGAAAGCACTGTTGCCAGTGTAAACAGAGAAATAATATGACATGACGTTGCTAATCTATATGCCACAGTCAATAGTTTTACTCAAAAACAGAGATATAATATGACATGACATTGCGGAACCTAAATGCCATAGTGAATAGTTTTACTCAATGAGATAACTAGCTAGCACATTTTCAAAATACATAAAAACCATGGCTCAAGGAGAGGGATGAAAATTCAGGATTCCTCCATGAATATATAAGCGGAAGGAGAGAGATTATTTCGAAGGTTCCCTCTCTAGTGATGGTTCCAGACTTCCAGCTCAATCCAAGAAAAAAGGATTGAAACTAAGTTCCTTCAGCAGTGTCCACCTGCATCTCCTAATATCTGGCTTTATAAGTTGTAAGGCAAAACTCACAACGGAAAGGATGGAAGCAAGAGTTACCTACAGCAAGTACAGGACGTTTTTTCATCTTGAGGGCTTGCCGTCGCAGAAGAAGCCTCTCTTTGTTGGAAAGTTGAGGAGCGCTGGCAGGAAAATGACCAGGTTGGTTTATCCTCATTGAGGGAGGTAATAGTGACGATTTTTCCTCTTCTAATCTAACAGATGGATTCATCTCCTCATTCAAAGCAACACAATGCACGGCATCTGAAGTTCCAGAATTACTTTCTCCCGACTGGAATCCTAAGAGCTATAGTGCATGAGCAATTATACTAAGTAAAATGATCAAATATAGAAACAATTGTTGACATACCAAACAATTAGCTCCAGACAGAGGTTTGATACTTCCAAATTCAGCATTGGTATCCATGGACACATTCATGCAGTTTCCTTGCCTAACTGATTGAAACGAAGATCTGAGTTTGGCATTACTCTGATCACCATCGTATATTAAAAAGACATCATTATCCCTTTGAGTAGCTTGTAAACTGTTTACTGAAGTGTCCAAACAGAAAGTTCCACTCGTATGAGTTCCATGACCCCCTTTGACCATGGCCTAAAACAATCATGCCAGGGGATAATTCGTAAGTCACTTCTAAATAAACTCATCGCATATTTATTAAGACAGTACCAAACACAGATTCACCAAAAGACCACAGAATCAACATGCGTACAAACTACAGTTACACAAACTGCAGACTTGCAAAATAAGTTTTTGTTTAATTCACTTCAAGTGTGGATATCAAAGCTAGGGATACTTTAATTTTCATTTTTAGAATAGAAGCTATTACAAGAGATGGGTCAAGCACAAGATTAGCAGAAGCCTTTTTTAAAAAAATGATAATCATGAGTTGGAGCTTCGATCCCCTATATCTTGGGCTCCAGTGCCCGTCTCAAGGCTTGGATATGGGAGACATCAAGGAACTTTTATGTGAAGTTCACCTGAAGTTTCAAACTTGGGACCTCTAAGCTGATATGACCCAGAGACTCCAAGCCCTTGCTAACGGTGCTTCCTCTTGGTGGCTAATAAATAGAAGATATTACAAACACATATAGTTCCAAACATTTACATGGTTTGGATCTTACCACTTCATTCTCCTCCAAACAAGCATTATCTTCTGCATGAGAGAGGCAGGCAGGATCAGCATCCAATTTCAAACTTACAGTTGTTTGTATCTCGTTTATCCCTTCTTTTGCCTAATTCATATCAAAACTGTAATTTATCATCTAATGGTTACTAGGGGGGTAGACAAGTCATGTATGAAAAAATATAGAAACGGCTCACCTGCTGAAATGTTGATTGCTTTATCGGCTCCATACCAATTGCTTCCTTGTCCTTATCCTGAGAGGTGTGAGAGTCAACCAGAATTGCTTGGCAAAATAGGATAGGAAAAAGGAAACCAAAGGGAGAAGGCATGCAGATCTGAAAGCAACTCACCAATTTAAGTTTCAATTCTTCTACGTTTTGTGTAAGCTTTAAAACATGAAGTTTCAATGACTGCAAAATCAGAAACAAATAGAATAAGAAGCTGATGGAGAGATAATATTAAGTCGTTTCTTTCGAATAAGAAACAAGTATGTTAGTTACCAAAAACTTTTACAAAAAAGGAGGTTAAGACGTTTTTCTACAAGCAAAAAGAGTCGCATCACATGCATACTTTGAGTTGGCATGAACCAGAGGGGTAGAGGTAATTGTCATTTCTGTAAAACTTCATATACAGTGTTTCATCCAGATACAAGGAGATCACTAAATGCATAATTCCATTTTCACATCTCAAATTGTCCTGAAAAAACTCCGACATATTTCAATACAAGCATAGAGACGATGCTTGACCATAGAAATTCAGCTATTTTTCAAGAAGTCATAGCTGAAGACGATTGCCATCTTGAGAAGCGCTTGGAATACACCAGTATAAATTGAGATCCAAGAAGAGGACATTCTGTAGCCTACTAGTGATAATTGGACAGCTCATAAAACAATGACCCTGATTTCCAGGGTTCTTCTTAAGACATATAAGATTTAAATAGGGAGATAATAAAAAATAAAATATATACATATACATAGAAAGAACCTTTCTTAGTTGCATCAGTTTTAACTGCAGTCCAATCAACCATAATCATTATTGTATTGACTTGTTAGCCAGAATATAACTCCATGGGAGAAAAGCAATACTTGACCATATATTTCCATAGTTGCATCAGTTTAACCACTTTCTCAGTAAACTCATGGAGAAACTTTTATATATATGATTATATCCTTCGAATTCTTTGTTTATTTGATTATATTTTTCAGGGTACAGGAAAAGATCAAAAGAATGGGAAACAGATACATACACATGGTAGAAAATGGACTACTCTTGCCTCACCTTTTGACGCTGTGCCTCTATAGATCGCTTCAATGCCTCTTTTTTATTCAAGAGTGACTCGGGCCTTAAACGTGACGGCCGTTCGTAATTCTTCCCACGGTATATAATGATAGCATAACTCCTATTCACTCTCTCAACTGCTACTAAAATTCCGCCACTTTCTGCCTCTAAGGTTTGTGCAATATCGTGAACAGTTTTGAAACTTCTCTCATTAGTAATTATCTTCACAAGTTCCCTATACTTCCAGTGAAGATGCATATTTTCAACTGTTCCATCAAAAACGCCCCTTCTACCTGTGTGTATGGAAAATATATGACAAACACAAAGGATTTATTTAAGCGAGAAAGATCAGTTTGGAATGTCGTTTTCCAACAAAAGAAACTCCGCTCTAGATTGGTATCACTGACCAAGAAGTAGAAAAGGCTTCATTCTCAAGCCAACCTTCTTCAGCATATACCTTTCTTCCACAGTTATTCCCTCTTTATCTATTTCAGGTTGTTGGAGCATCTCTTCTGCCTCCAGCTTTGCTAAAAGTTCCTCTGCTTTCGCTTTTTTTTCTAATGCCTGTTCATTAGTAACATAAAGTTGTAATTCAGAAATCAGAAGTTGTTAGATACTTAGCTGCAGCATTATCGATGTAGACATACTATGGACAACTTGATGCTAGTCTTTCTCATAGATGTCTCAGATGATATCAGCTTTCTCTGTTCAGAGACAATATTTTTCCACTCCGTGATGCTCTGACTTTCATTTGTGGGACCATTTTCATTTATCTCAAGTTTCTGCTCCTGAACCATTGTAGCTGGTGCATTATCCATCTGTTTCATTTTATGTAATCGAATGTACCTTTGCTGTTCTATTGCAGAAGAAACGGCAAATGGCAGGAAATCCTTTCCTCTATATAAGACAATGAATTCCCTGTCTCGGGAAAGCAAAGTTCCTCCAGTTAGCGACTGCAAAACAAAATATTAATTTTATAAGCACATGAAGAGAATCTGCTTATAAAAGATGCATAAAATAATAAGATTTCTCAAAGAACTCACCATCAGCATACACCATATTCCTAAGTCTGAAGTGTATACATATTTCTTTTTCATAATAAACCAGACGCTACCTGGGATTATTTGTTTACACGGACTAAAAAACCACTTGACATTATTTCCTGGAACTTGTGATGTTTTCATCAGTATTCACAAGACCCAACAGGCAGAAGATGTAAGACATGCTCTTTGTAAAGAGAATTGAACATTTATCAATAACCTCTTAATGAAAGTCTCGCTTTTTCATCCCACAAAAAAAAAAAAGGATCAATAACCTGTAACTCTTCAGCCATCAACTCACTGTTTGTATTCTGCACCCCTCTTTTAACTGCAATTTTAGCTATTTCACATTTTTCCCACAGCTGGATGACGGAAGCAGCAAGGCCTTGAAGGTTTCTATTACGACCTGTAAAATGATGAAAATATAAGACACGGTCCTGACCGCATTGTAAGAATTTGTCAAAACCACTCACCCAATGCAAAATGGCACGGCAAAGGCCTAGAAAGTCTTCTCAATGAGGTCATTTCATCATTAGTTAGCTTAGGCTTCACTCCATATGGGAGAAGACGGAATGGCTTACGATATCCAGGAACAACAGCAGGAAGGAGATCCGCATCAACAGGTAGAGGATCATATCCCCACCAATCTGAAAAACGTGGACCTAGTCCTTCTAACAAACTCTCAGCATCTTCTGCAAGTTCTGCCTCACCTGGCAGTTGAAATCTCACTCTGTTTGGAGCACCAACACCTTGAATTAGAGTCGGACCGGCCATTTTATCGGATGAAGTTGGTTCAGCAGATTTTTCATTATTGATGCAAGAGGAAGTGCTCTCTGTCTTACTATTCGCTCCATCCTCATTATGCGAATCAGGTAAAGCTCCTTGAGATGATTCATTTGTCAAAATTTCATGAGAGAAGTATGGATATATATAATTGGGTCCCCGATATAATATTATTTTACTTCCAGATCTCCAAACAACAATTCCTCCAGTTTTTCTCTGATAATGTGAAGCACGAGACAGAATCAGATTGATGCACCAATCAAAATAAGGAACTACAGAGATGAATTGAAACATCTCTTAACATTATAAAAGATCATTTCAAGCAGTTAAAATCAGAGCAAGCCAAATGAAAATAAGCAAATCTCTCGAGGTAAAGTCCACTCCCAAGTAACAAGTAATAGAGATTCAGCACATTCTTTGCTTCAAGGCAACAGATACGTTTTCTTTTTACAACCAAAATCTGCTAACAGAGCAGCTCAGGCTTTTTGGTAATGTACAATTTTGAGAAGCCCGAATCAACACATTGCTTGGTTAATTACAATGTTAATTACAATTTAGTCTCCTACCCTTCAAAAAACTCATAAATTTTTTAACTAGTTTTATCTATATGGTTGATCTACTTTAAAGCATTTCTAAAACATCCCTGAAGTTTCAATTTTGTATCCAATATAGCACTCTCAATTGGGTGCAATCATATCCATTTGAGTGCGATCATAACTCCACAGTTACGTGGAAGCCTTCCAATGGTCCATTGTTTCTCCAAATGACACTCAGAGTTGGATTAACTTGCTTCTTATGGGTCATCCCATCAAAGGTACTAAAGAACTTATTTGGGTTAACATTGTTACTGTTGTTTTGTAGAAGATTTGGGATTAAAGAAATCCTAGAACTTTCCAAGACACAGCCAAATCTCCCAAGGAAGTCCTAAAATCTGCTATTTTCAAAGCATTCTTTTGGTGTCAAAATGTGTACTCTCTTTCCCTATTACAAATTGGAAGCATCTACTGTATTCCCTCTAAAGGGGCCCCTTTTGTATATCTTTGGGCATTTCATTCAATCAATGAAAAAGTATTTTATCCCAAAAAAATAATAATAATAACCAAAAAACAAAATAAAAAACTTAATAGTTATGCGTCCTGAGAGTAGTAGTATGTCGGGTGACTATTTGGGAATGTTAAGAGCAACGACCCTCCAATTATCTCCATAATGATATGATATTGCCTACCTTGAGTATAAAATTTCATGATTTTGTTTTTAATTTTACCCAAAATGTCTCATACCATTGGAGATAGTTGTTCTCGCTTATATATAATGGATCTTCTCTTATCTAGCGAATGTGAACACTCCTACATGAAGTCATCGAAAAACAAGACCCTATCATTTAAGACTTGCATGATACAATGACTACTTAATTTAAGGATTTTATGGAGAGCTGATTTTGAATGGAATTAAGATATTTGGTGGTATAAGTGTTAAACTAAATATATTATGAAAAAAGACTTATTTAATATACAATTCAAAGGTTAAGGAACTACGGTAAAAGTTTTAAAGTTAATGAACTAAATCACATAACAGGATTTTTGCACAGATGGTCCCTTTTCGAAGGCCCAAATAAAAAAAAATGCCCACTTTTTAGAAAACTAAGGGTTGAGTCTGCGAGAGCGAGAGGGATAATGAGTATCAAGATGAGCGAGCGTCGGGGGCTACCACGCATGCTTTGTAAGGTTGTTAAATTCACCGTGTGGTCAAGCAGAAGGTCAAAAACTTATTTTTTCCGAAAAAGTGGGCAATCTTTCATTCGTGTCCGGTACCAAAGTCCCTAACTGCCTTATAAATTCAAGACTTATTACTAACTTCATAAAGTATTTAAAAGCTTGGAACCAAACTTATAATTGAACCCATGTTGCTTTGACAAACTCTGAACCTAAAACATGCTAACAGAACCGAAGGAGTGGAAAACAAATAAATAATAATAATCAAGAACCAAACCTCCAATAAATCATGGGTCCGCTTCATGTTCAACCTACACAAATCTTCACACACTATCTTCACAACCTCAGACCGCCTCCATTGTTCGTGTATGGTGTTAACAATCCCCTCCGTAATCCCAGCCTTCCCAACCTTAAGCTTTTTCTGCAACCTAATCCCAATTTCCCCGAGCCTCCTCAACTCCTCCTCAGGCAAACTCAACTCCGCCAAAGTCGGCGCTCTCTCCTCCCTCTTCTTCTGGCTCACCCCATCCTCCTTCTTCCGCTTCTCCACCGCATCTCTCAATTCATGAAACCTCTTAATCGCAGTCCCCGTTCCCGGTTCCGGAACCGGATTCTCAGGCGTGCTCCAGCTCGAGTCAATCGTGTGCCCAACCCGGTACTTGGGCAGCTGATTCGGCAGTGGAACAAAGATTTCTCCAGGAGCAGAGAGCGAATTAGGGTCGGATACAGGCTCGGGGGGTTGCTCTGTGAAGCCGAGGCTTCGAAGCTTATCGGCGATTCTTTGGATGGCGGATTTGGGGAGGGTGGTTTCGGAATCGAGGGCGGAGCAGCAGAGGAGAAAACGGGAGGGTTTAGGAGGATGGGAGATGAGTGTGGGATGGAGGTGAGATGGGAAGAAGGTGAAGGGTGAAGGGGATAGGTCTGCTAAGGGTTTAAGAGTAAAGGAAGATTGCGTCTGCAACATTTGATGGAACAACGAAGATGGAGAATGGAGGGTGAAGAGAAGATGAAGCTCTTTGGTTTGGTTTATGGTGATTGATCGAATGTATCCACTTTTTGTAATTCTAACACGTCATTCGTTCCTGGTTTCGTGACTTGGATATGTGGGATATTTTATGTTTGGTGATTGAAGATATAAGTTTGATTTTCACAATTTACCTACAGATATTAAAAAAATAGTTAGGAAATAAACTTTTGAGTAGAATTCTATTAAATTTAAAATTCAAATTTATACATAATATACTAATTAAATTTTCAAAATTATGGATTTCCGCATATTAATAGATTGCAACGTTGAATGAGAATGAGAAAAAGGATGTCACCTCATTTTGCTAGTCTACATAGTCTATGAAAACTTAAAAGACGACCGTCTGTAAGAACTCATAGGGAAGAGCCTAAAGTGAGTTTTGAAACCTATAGAGAGCTTTTAGAGCTCAAAGAATCCATGGGAGGCCTAGAGTGAGCTTGAGGATCTATGGGTAGCTTAAAGGACTCGTGAAGAGAGCCTAGATTGAGCACCCATGGTGAGCTTAGAGTGAACTCACTCAATTGAGTACATGAGTCACACAAGAGACCTTAGAAGACTCATGGAGGACCTTTGCAAGACCTCAAAGTGGTAAAGTTTGAAATTGTTCAGATTCTCAATGGACGAGCCAAAAAGAAAATGTTGAGAATTTAAGTGGGCGGTGCACTTAGGCATCAGTTAAAGGAATGGTATAGCCGTCCAATGAATATTAACTCAGCGGTTCCAAAAATTTAAGAAGGGCATCATGAGCACAAACGTCAGTCACACTTTACTATCCTATATCAACAACCTAAACCATTAGTTGAAGAGATGCCTATAATACTCTATTGTTCTCTACAGTTAAGTTACTCACGATCTCGAGACTGATTTGAGCATCAGAGTGTGTGCAGCTTGGCACCATACTAATGCTCAATTTCTCATCTTATAGGCACTCAGATTATTTATCCTTGTAATACAAATTTACGATTGATCTATTTTTTGGCATCAACACATATAACCCAAAAAATAATACTCTTCCATTAATTATCAACTAAATTAGGAGACACTTAAAACTTTTTTGTTTAGATCTCGAGACTAAAAATGTTTATTTGAAATTTCATAAATCAAACAAACACCTAATTCAATTTTCAAAAACTTTGTTTTCTTTTTTTCCTATAGCAAAATTACAACTTTGATGCATGGCATTCATCTAGTGTCGTTTCCATCTTACTCGAGTACACTTCTAACTCGCATATATAATTATAAGATATTGTCATATTGGCATGAACATTAACCCTTAGAAGTTGAAGATTAGTATTTGGTCTTGTAGTTTGAATAATAATTTAAAAGTTCATTTGAAATATGAAGACTATCATAAAAGAATTACATGCAAATAAAAACAAGCATAATTTTCAAAAATAGAAAATTAAAGATCAAATAGTTATCCAACATATAAGTTTTGGTTAAAGAAATGTCAAGCATAACGCTAGTTATATTGAAATTTAGAAGGAAAGAAAATATGTTTTGATCACTAGGTTTTGAGTTTAGTTTTGATCTAGTCCTTAGGTTTCGAAATGTTACACTTTCATCATTGAGTTTTGAGTTTAATTTCAATTTAGTTCCTATGTTTCAAAATTTTTACATTTTTACTCTTGAGAATTGAGAATCTTTCCAATTTGGTTTTTAAGTTTCAAAATTTATACCTTTAAACATTAGTTTTTATTAAACACTCACTACAAAATTTAACATTAATGTCTATTAATTAATTAAAAATAATTATGAAGCAAAATTTTAAAATTAATTTCAATAGCACTAAAAAATAGTGAAAATTAATTAAATATAATTCTTTTAACATTTTAAAATTAATGGATAGATATTAATACTAAAGACAGTAAGTGTGTATTTAGTGAAATGTTGAAGTTAAAAAGGTAAACCTTAAAATCTATGGATTAAATTGAAACAAAACTCAAAGTTCAAGAGTGAAATTGTAACATTTTGAAACTTAAGAACTAAAAATTAAAATTAAAGTTAAAACTTAAAGGATTACACATACAACATAGTAAATATATAACCAAATAAAAGCCGAACTCAAATGTAAGGACGAAACAAGTGTTTTTCATTCAAAAATTTTAAGTTTAGAAATAGACATGTAAATGAATCTCTCTAGTTTTGTTATATTTTTTTAAGGAAAAATATTAATTTATACTCTTAAACTCTATGTGAGATATTAATTTAAACTTTAAACAGTATGTGTATCAATTTACTTCTCTCATTATGTTTTATTTGAAAAAACCTCCGATGAAACTTATAATTATATCAAGTAAACTCTTTTGATATATGAATCAATTTAGACTCTTATACAAGAGTTCATTTGAAAATTATCAATGCATTTACTGTTCATTTTGAAAAACCTACATTTGAAGAAGTTTATACATGTTTGAGAATTAATACAGATAATTTTTAAAAATAATCGTAAAGAAAGAGTCTATATTAATTGATTTATGTAAAATTAGGAGTTTAATTGACTTTTCTCGCACAAATTGGTCTAGTGAAATCTGAAATATGGTGTAACTTAACACTTACGAAAATTTAATTTAATGGTATAAATTCCAATTTTTTTTTAAACAATGAAATAAAAAAAAAAAAGAAAAAAAAAGTCAAAGCTCAAAACGATTGGAAAGAAGGAACGAAGAACTCGAAGTTGTCTAAGAACTCTCCACATTTCAACAAATTAATTTCCACTGCAAAACAAAAAGCCGGCGAGATCCAACGATGGGGTTCTTCACCCTCTCCGTCGCCGGCGGGGGTTTCTTTCTCATCGGCGCGTGGGAGGCACTCTCTTCCTTCAATTCCATTGCCAATTCAAATCCAAATCCAGACGCATCTTCCTCCTCTCTCAACACCGCCCAAACCCCATCTCAATTTCCACCGTCAACCGCCAAAATCGCCTCATCTTCATCATCTCTCTCGTTCATCTTCGTCTTCCTTCTCTCATTTCTCGTCATCGTAGACTCCCTCGTTTCATTTTTCGATGCGGTCAATTCCAGCGACCGAGTCGGTTCCACCCTCCAGTTGCCAGTTCTGGCCATTGCTTCTCTTTTCCTGCTCTATTCGATTCTCGGTCTTTTATTCAATCTCAAGGGTTCACTTCATCTTCCATCAACAATCCTCGGTTTAATTGCGCTATTTGCTTTTGTGGAAGAGTTTTTGTTGTTCTACCTGCAGAGGAAAGACTCCAGTGGAATCGAGAATCGGTATTTTGATCTCTTGCTTGTTCCCATTACGATTTGTGTTATCTCTACAATGTTCGAATTGAAATCCCCCAAATTGAGTTCTCCCAAAATTGTTCGTGGGGTTGGGTTGATTCTGCAGGGGACATGGTTTTTACAAATGGGGTTGTCTTTTTTCACCAATTTGATAACTGATGGGTGCTCTTTGCACGAAAAGAGCAGAGGAAATTACACTATAAAATGCAAGGGGCATCCTGAATATCACAGAGCCAGAGCAATTGCTACGCTTCAGTTCAATTGCCATCTTGCCCTTTTAGTGGTTTTGGTCATTGGTGTATATTCAATCATCATTCACAGAAATGGAGGCGCTGGTGATTTTTCCAATTACCGCCCGATCGGGGCAGAGATGCAGCCATTTGGGTTTCAGGGTCAGTTCACTTTGGATTCTGATGATGATCTTGGTGAAGAGAGCAATTTGGGGAAGTCAAAGCAAGCGGTGGTCGATGTGGGTGTGAATGGTCATGATTCTCATCAATGAGGTAAATCCCATTGGAAATTTGAAGTGGGGAGAATGTAAATTTTCGTTTATAATTGTTTGAGTATGGTTAGTTTAGACTGCAGATGTTGTGAGTAACTTGTATCAAATGGTTGATATGCCCTCTCAGTGGTACTGATTTGGTTTTTGTTTTATATTGACCAAGAAATAGAAAGAGGCTTTGCTGATCTTATTAAGTTTTGTTTGGTGTAAGAGTGCTCATTTATTTAGTTTTAAGTGCATACTGGAAGTAAGCCCTTGTCTTATCTTGTTCCTTTGAATGTTTCGAAAAGGCTTTGATGCTTCGGCCGCAGAAACTTTTAGCCTTGAAGCTTATGCCTCGTTTTGGATCGTTAGAGGCTTACATCTCTTCTGGATGAAACTTGTGTCTCTATGAGACTGGTGCTTGGATTATTCATGCCTCATGTATGGTTAGAAGATTTAAGAATGCAAAAGTTCTTTCATGTAAAATACATCATGAATTGCCTTCAGAACTTATTCTACTGATGACTAGATACATTGCAGTTGATATATTTTTGTGATTTCATTAATGCTTTTTCTTTAATTATCAAAATGGAGGATTTTGTCTCACACCACTGGGCCTCTTCAGGAAAAAGAGAAAGAAAAAAAAACTCAAGTCACCTTTAGGGACTGTTTGAGGCGCTGAGTTCAGTTCTGAATTCTGGAGTTAGGAAGTCTGTGTTTGAGGTGTAAAGTTGTTTAATCTGGAGTTCAGAAGGGAGGGAAATTGTAAGAGGGGAAGATGAAATTCTTCAATAAATGTGCAAACTTGTGAATACTGTTGAAATTGGTAAAATTGAGTTATTTGACACCGACTTATGAAGTTGGTGTGCCGAACACCCTCCTTAGTGTTACGACACATTGGTTTCTTTGAATCCTTTGAATTAGGTCGTTGTGATGATCTGTCTGTTTCTTTTTACTTCCCAGAAAAGGTAGATTATAGGAACCAAGATTACAGGATGTGGGACTTGGAAATGACTTGATATAGATATTGGACTCCTCCAGTATCCTTTGATAGTAATGACAAGATCAATAGTGTGAGTGGTTCTGTGACTAAATTTTTTCTGTCATTTGAAATTGTTGGAAGACTTGCTCAAATTTTTGGTTCTCGGGATCTGGATAGGTGATATATTTGAATAAAGTAGTTTGCGTTGGATTTTAATGTTGGAGTAGAGATGTTTGGGGAAAAGATAATAGGGCCTTAATCTTGAGGACTACTCCCTGCATTAATGTATGGGGAGGAACAGCAAAGTTGATGTTTTTGGTGAGATCAAATATCCGTTATTCGACTCAATCAGCAACAGGCTACTGAGTTTTAGGTCCTGGTTTGGTTCAAGTTCAATAACTCATCTTAGTGATTCAAGAAATCAGAAAACCTATTCAAGATTTGTTGGTTTGCTGTGAATATCAGGACTATGGTCTGGCTACTGGGAGTTGGCATGAAAGAAAGGAAAGAAGGGAACGAGTAATTGGATACGATGGGGTTCAGGCGTTTGTATTGTTGGAGATATGAAGTATAAACATCATTCCTATTTGTCAGAAGAGATACAAACTTGAACATCTTGAACATATACGCACAACATCTTTTATTAGAATGAGACTTATTGGATAATCTAAAAGCAACATCACGAGTTTAGGCTATTTGTATCCTTAGAAGATCAATGTCATGGCTTATCTTGATCTGAAACAACCTTTTTCTTCCCTGGAAAGGGAGAGTCTGGGCAAAAACAGAAAAATAGTTGATCTTTTTTTTCTTCGATGATAGATTAAACGGCAGTCTCGTATAGACTTGGATGTTGATGAAATCTAGTACCACAAAACTGTATAGGAAACACCCTGATATTGACACATCAACCTTTTGTTTATAGATATATTAGAGCTTAACAATAGGTGGCGTATAGAAATGCGAACCTTTGACCTTTTGGTTGAAAATAGATGTCATAACTAGTTGATTTAGTGTTCAGTTTGACATTTCGATAATATTGTAATATGTTACTAGATATATTGCCATTTTTGTTGGATGTGAGATCTGATATTTTTGTTAATGAGTGATTGACTAACATATTGAAAAGACATAATTCGAACCATAATTCAACCATAATTCAAAGTTCGAGATAAAATTAATTTTTTGGTATATTTGAGAACTTGGGAAGGTAAGTTAATTTTAATCATAAACTTCTTATTTCATCCCATTGAACCTTTGATTACTTATTAAAAATGTATTTTTTACCTTATATGCACCCACTAATTGTTACTTACTAATTTCTACCAAAGAAAAGGAGAAAAAAAAAATGATAATAAAAATCTTTCTAACCTAAACCCAACTAATCCAAGCATACATAGGTCGAAAGGGTGTTTACAATTGAACTTAAAAACTTTTCAAAATAAGTCCAGATATGTATCCTTGATTTATTCCACTAATTTTATTTCTTTTTCTCAAAACAGAAGGACTACATTGAAGGTATCCAGCTCTAATCTTTCTTCTCTATCTATTTAACAAACAGTGAAAACAAGGAAAAAAATTATAAAAAAAAAAAAAAAAAAAAAACCCATTACAATCTCATTCCACAATTCCATCCTAATAATTTCACTAAGTATTTACAAAATCCATCAAAGTCACATAGTTTGATTCAAATTCAATGTTGTGTTTCTTCTTCATTGATTCTACTTGTTCTGCAACATTTACACCAAATCACATACAACACAAAGCTCAACCCACTGCAAAATGCCAACAGCCAATAATACTTGTCCAACCTAGCTTCCCTCATGTCGTCGGAAAACCAGTTCGTCCTCCCCTCCGTACTCGTCAATAACTCCACGACCGATATCATTATTGCACTGCAAAAGCTCCCAACGCCGAACACGCTGCTGTACAATGCAAACCCCGTTGTTCTCATGCTCACCGGAACCTCCGAGTAGAAGAACTCTTGCATACCCACCACTGTGAAAATATCTGAAATTCCTAATATTATGTACTGAGGCAAGAGCCAGAAGATACTAAGCGGCACAAACAAAGACGACGATGCATTCTTCGTCATTGCCAACCTCTTGGCTTCGACAAGAGCAGCGAGGATCATGGCGATGGTGGAGAGGAACATTCCAATGCCCATTCTCTGCATGACAGTGATGCCCTTCTCGGCACCAGTAAAGAGACGGGTGATCGGGATCAGAACTTTGTCGTATAACGGCATGAGGAGGATTATGGAGATGGTGATGGCGCTCTGGAGGGTGGCGGGTGGGATCTTGAAGTCGGGGCCAATGTTCCGCTCCATTGTCATGCCTTGCTTGGTGAAGAAGGTAGCTGGTTGTTGGAAGATCACAGCAAACATTAGAAGCATTGTCCAAATTGGTAATAGCCGCAGAACCAGTTTCACCTTGTCCGATACACACACTCTTTCTCTTGGAATTATGTTGTTGTTGTTAGCCATGGCTTTCATTGCTCCTGAGCTTTCATGGCAGAGTGGCTTGCTCTCTTGCAGCCTGCAAATCACATTAACATTCCATCCTTCAGCTAAAAATTTAGCTTCCCGTGCTTGTTTTCTCATTGTTTCTTGAAGAATTTTGAATTCGAAACAAAGAATTTTTTTTTAGGTCATGTTTGGTAACAATTTAATTTTAAATTTTTTAAATTAAGTTTATAAACATTAATTTCTGAAAATTATCTCGTTTGGTAATTATTTGATTTTTGGTCTTTTAAAATTAAGCCTATAAAAGTCTCTTCTACCTCTAAATGTGTTGCATTTATTATCTATTTTCTACCAATATTTTTAAAAGCCAAATTGAGAAAAAATGTGTTTAATGTTTAAAATCCAAGATTCAAATAGGTACTAGATGAGAATTAACAAAATAGTTTTCAAAAACCAAAACTATAGCATGAAATTTAGAAGAAAATAAACATAATTTCTAAAAAGAAAAAACAAAATCATTTACAAAGGTCATTTTCCAAATGTTTTTTTAAACTTGGCTTAGATTTTACAAACATAGGTAGATAACAAAACAAAAGATGAAAACATTGTTTGAATTTTAAAAAATCAAATAATCATAAAACACAGTTTCAAGTTTGGATTTTGATTAAAGAGGTTTGGTTCTTACTCTAACTCAACATCATCATCAGAGTTGCCATTGGACAAGGTAACAACATTTCTGCAACACATGAGTCTAGTAGCTGTGGCTTTGAAAATCTCCATAACCTTCACAAACCTTCTCTTCTCAACTTGATCTTCTTCAACATCTCTCTTATAGCGATAAATTCTAGTGCCACAAGCAAACAGGGCAACAGAAGAAACCATGGCAAACATGGGAATGGCAAATCCAAGCACCCAACCAAAGTTGTCTTGAATGTAGGACATCACTGTCACACCAAGGAGGCTGCCACTACATACTCCAAAGTACCACCATTGGAAGAACAAGCTCTTTTTCTTTGGCTTCTCGTCCGACGATGATGGGGCTTTCGCATTCCTGGTGGGGAGTTCGGCGTCGTCATAGTCGAGCTGATCGGCACCGAAGGCTTGGAGAGAAGGGTTGTATCCACCCTGACCAAGGGAGATGAGGTAGAGGGACGAAAACAGGAAGGAGGAAGCCATGTTTGTTGGTGACCATGATCTTGCTAATGCTGTTGATGTTAAAGCAACTAGACCCTGTTTAGAATTTAATCAGGTTTTAATTAGGGAATTTATCGACCCAATTCAATAATACATGCAAGTGTCATCATAACTACAAGATATATGGACAAAACAAAATTTCAAAGTAGTGTAGTACTTCTTTTCTTCTTCTTCCTTGTCGATCTTTTCACCCCCTCACCTCCATTTTTTTTTTTTTCCTTCTTCCTTCCTTTCCCTTGTTTGCTACGTGGGTTTGTGTCTTCTCTAGTTTTGATCTCAACGATTTTGTGTTACAGAACGAGAGAGAAGAGAGTGAGCAAGAGAGCGAGAGACTCAATCTGTATGCTTGAATTTTGGGTCATCCATTCGGCAAACTTGTCATTTTACCTCAAATTTGAAAATAATGAAGTATGATCTTCCGCCGTTGTTAAAACACACTAAAAGCGTGTTAATTATCCATAGTGCACCTCGTGATTTTAGCGAAAGTGTGATTAAGATCATTCATACAATAGTGCTCTCTCACGCCAAAGTTATTCCTCCCTCACTCCCTTGCATTTACTCTCCTCCTTGCTCCCTAATTAGAACTCCTCCTAACTCTCTCACTCACACTCACCGTTCAAAACCTTCATCAATGGTACACAAGGGGTACCATGAATAATATTAACACGTTAGTGTGTCTAACAATGATAAAGAGTTATCATTCATTTTTTCAAAAAATTGGGACAAACAGTATTTAACCCTCCAAAATTTACATCAACCATAGTATTTATATGCATATTTGACATATTGCATATGATATTCAAGTATTACAGTAACTAAATTGGTTAAAATATTAGTAATCAAACATTCAAATTCCTTTTCTTGCACCCTTATTATTTTATATTCTTTTCTTTTAGGGGTTATGTTTTCTCATCTTGGGTTCGGATATATATTTTTTTTCTCCCTTAGATTTTGATATATTTGTGACTGGGTTTGCTATTTTTTTCAATGCCAACTTTATTGTTGAATAGGTGGTTTATATGTTTTTTCCTTCGTATATATATTTTTCTAATTTCCTACAATTCTCAAGAAAAATTAGAATATTTTTATAGCAAGTCGATTGGAATTAGAATAAACATAAGCAAATAATTGATATGTACTAATCTTTTTGAAATTTTAGGTTCAAATCATTATATTAGGAAAAAAAAATTATTTTACTTTAATTTTGATCACATAAAAAGTGAGCCCATTTCAGAATTATTAATTTATGGCTAAAATTAAAAGGTAGGAAAAAGTGAAGAAAAAGGCATAGCTCTTATTTTTGTAAAAAGAGAAAGTTGATATATAATTGAACCAAATCATTAATTCACTTTGTCTAAAGATTGCACCCCCTACCCTTGCACTCATCACAATAATAATAAAGTGAGACCTGAATCTTTTATTTTTATTTATTTTTTTTTTTTGTGCAGTGAAAATTTTGTTTTTGGAAAATAATTTGTATTTAAAAAATCTAATGTAATATATGACAAGATTCTGAAATATAAATTCAACCTCATTTTTAAAGGTAAAAATCTAAAGACAAAATAAAAAAGACACGCCAAAAAACTTACTTAAAGTATATACTAAATAGGCTCGATCTTCCATTTTATAGTGTAAATTAAAAAAACTCAATAAATTAAGATTATATATATTACGTTTTTTTTATTATTTTTAATTAAATTTAACATTATTTTAAATTTTCACTTTTTAACGGTTTTCAAATAGAGAAAAATGAGTCAAACTATTTACAAATATAAAAAAAATTCAATGATAAATCGCGATACACTTCTCTTGCTCAATGATAAAAGAGTGATAAAAGTCTATCACAATCTATCATTAAAATTATTTTATATTTATAGATAGTTTGATGATTTTTTCCATTTATAATATATATATTTTTTTAATTCTCACGAGATTTAAAGGGGAAAGTGGTTTCTCGAAAAAGGAAACAAAAGAGAGGGCAAAAAATTTTCCACAAGAAGAGACAAAAGTTCTTTTAGTTTTATTAGGAAAAAAAACCTTTTAAATAAGATAAAACAATGTTAAAAATCACTTTCTTTTCTATAAATAACAATTTAATCCTTAAACTTTAATTTATAACAACTTTATAAATTTGCAGCAATTTAGTTCATAAATTTTAATAAATATCAAGTTAGTCCTTTTACTTTACAATTGGTAACAACTTAGTCCCTATATTGTTAAAAATACTATTAATATTTTAATCAAACTTTTAACCTACGTAGATTAATAAACTCATTAAGAGTCAATTTTTTTCTTTTTTATAAATTATAAAAACCAAGTCATTCTATAATCAAAATTGACACCTAAGTTTGATGAGAGATTTTTTGGACTAAATTATTACAAACTTACACGTACAATGACTAAATCGTAACAATCTATAGTTCAATAACTAAATTAATTCAAATTTGAAGGTAGAAAATCTAAATTGTTAAAGATCAAAGTTGGGAGTTTAAAACACTAATTCTGTAAAAATTTAAAGATTTAAAAGAAACTTTTAAGTAACAAAATATTATTGTTAATCTAACACAAATTAGTGGAGCAAATCATGCCCCTCCTCCTTTTCCTTCCTGACTTGATTATTAGAGGATGAATTAATTTTCTGTAATTATATTTTTCTTGTTCACCTTGCCTAAAGCCAAAAACACATTAATTTTCTTTAAATATCTCCAAAGTATTTAAATACTTCACTCCAATTCGAAGTCAATAGGCGTGCGGTCTACACTTAAAATCATCTATAATTATAATGATAATAATACCCAAAAAAAACATCAAGCTTTTCCCTAGAAGTTTTCAAATGTGTTCCAATTATTTGTAAGAATATGTTTCGTTGATCCCACCTAAATACATCTCTCAAGGAAAAAAAATGTTTAAATCTTTTTTTTTTTTTCTTTTAAATAGTATCATAACCACGTACCTCATCATTACAAAATATTTATAATGAATAATGAGAATGACCTTGAAATCCATGAGTTCTATGTCTCTTGAGTCTAACTTAGGATTGATGGGCTCTAATAAGATAGGATCTCTAAATGTCCAACCCCTTGCTCCGAGCCTAGCTAATGTGTTACTACTTACCATTTGAAAATGACTTAATCAATCGATATATATACTTTTCACTGATGAGGTAGGTAAGGTTATAAATAGACACATGACATCAAATCCTACTAATGAGGTGTGCAAATTCATACTTTTCTCATGCTAAAGATAACATCATCTCGATGAGATAGCTTTTTCCTTTTTAGTTGTTAGATCCAACCTAACAACTTGAAAAGAGATGGATGGGGGAACCTAGGCCGTCTCCAAACAAAATTGTTATGTAGCAATTTTTTAAAAATGATTTATTATTATTATTTGTGTAAAAGAAAGAGGAGCATGAGATTAGGTGTAGTTGCATCTAATCATTGCTCTCGACGGAGTACATGTATAACAAAAATCTTATATATCAATTAAAAGAAATGTATTATATATGTGCTTAACAATTATTAAGAAACATGGGTATATTATCATGAGTAATTTCATGTCAACTAATTGAAATACGAGTAACCGATCACCTTTTAGACCCCATCTCAAAAAACAACTAATTAAGACATCATAATCGTTTTCGAAACCAAAAAAGGGAAAGAAACAAAAGAATCAATATCAGGGTAATGAGTCATAGTCCATTTGGAGCATACGATCATGAGTAATGACTCATCATCCAAAACCAAAAATAAAAATAAAAGATAAGAGAGAAAAGCAAATTACCAGAACGTAAAGAAAAGCTGAAGCTAAAATTGTGGAATAACGATCCCAATAAGAATCCGCTAACGGCGCAACCAAAAGCGGCAGCATGGAAGTGAAACCGCACCAACTGCTCACGGTTTTTGCCGCCGATGAGTTACTCATCTTCATCACGTCTGTTAGATACGTCACCAAGTTTGACGCCACCCCTTTGAATACAAACCTCTCCATCCCCGATACCACTGCTCCAAATTCATCATCCATCTTATATATTATAAACTTTGTGATTAACACGTGTGTCCTTTAGACGTTTTTTTGAAAAATTTTCAATACTATAGTTGTATGAAGAAATTTTAATAATGTCAGGATTATTCACGTATTCAAAAAAAAAATAATAATAATAATAAATAAATAAATAAATAATTGAACAAAGAAAATAAACTACTCCCGAAATAATTCAATTTATAAGATTATTGGTATAAGCTAATATAATTAGTGATTGAAACAACAACATGCTAGTAATTTATTTTTTTATTTTTTTATTTTTTAATAAATGTATTCAATCACTTTTACTTTTGAATATGTTAAAAGGTTAAAGAAAAAAATCTGGGGCATTGAAAACAACTCAATTTGGCACAATTTTTTTAGACTTGAACTTTCTTTTTACTTGGGTTTGAAAAAATGGCATTAAATTAGGTGCAACACTTGATCATTTCCCAACACTAAATATAACTTAATAATTCTGGTACATGGTTGACCACGAGCCACGTTTTTCTTTTGTTGAATTAAAATTGAAGCGTTTCCTATCTCCAAAATTTTTTTTTTTTTAAAAAAAAGGAATAAATAAAATTGAAGAAAAACTTAAATGCTGTGCAACTCAGGCAACTGGCAATTTTTTTTAGAAAAATAATTTGTGTTAAAGAAAGAAAAGTATAAGTTCTCGATCTCGGAAGAAAATGGCGATAACATTTGAAATACCTATGAGAAGAATACAGGATCTGCTTAAATATGACCTCGATCTCGAGGAGGTTCTTTCTCCTCCTCCTGCAGCCATGGCAGCGGAGCTTGAAAGCTTGGAAGTTGCGGAAGAAAATGGCGGTGGAAAGGAGAGACAAAGAGATATTTTGTAATTGTCTCTGTAGACAAACACTATGATCAATCCAACGTATATATCCACCAACGAAACACAGCCCAATTTTCCTTTTTTTTTAAAAAAAAATTATAATTTATTTTAGATTATTTTTAAATATAGCAAAATCGCTTAAAATAATTACAAAACAAAATCTTACGGACGGCAATAAATTCAGATAGAAATCTATCATCACTTTGATAGATGTTTATCACAGGATATCAAGATGTTACTATATTTGTAAATATTTTAACAATTTTACTATTTAAGACAAATTTTCATTTATTTTTTTAAAGTATTTATTTATTGAAAATAATTTGAGTATAACTAGGTCGTACTGCTAATTAAAAAAAAATTGTGACATGATCACTTTATTTTTTAAAAAAATTATTTTATTGTGTGTATGGAAAAAAGAGAATAGGAGTTTATTTATTGTTTTGAAGAAAGAGAAAAAGTTGTCGTCGATGCGCTCGGAATAGAATTCAGAGCAGTGTGACTCTCCCTTTTGTTGTTACATGCATATATAAATACGTCAGTTTTAACTTTGATTACAAGGATTCACCTCCACGTGGCACATCACCTGCCACGTGGATGCTTCCGACATGGATTGTTTTTCCTTAATTTGCTCCGTCACCTCCTTCAGATTTAACTCTAAATTCAGTAATGGCCAGCAGTATTCCTCGACTTTTGGATGCAAATCGTAAAAAGTGATTTTTAGAAAATTTCAATCACCATTATTTGGAAAATTAAATTATTAATTAACTCATCACTCAAATAAATTCTAACTACTATCTAAAAATTGATAGATTCAACTTTTTTTTTTAATATACTAATTTTTTAATTATTTCAGTAAATATATTATAATAATATTCGATATTAATATATTTTTTATATTTTCAAATTTTAATTAATTCAATTTTTTTATAATAATTATTTTCTTAAAATTTTATCAAATAATTTAGATTAAACAAAGAGTTGTTTTCAAATATAGTAAAATGAGCCAAAATATTTTTAAATATACAAAAATATTACTCGCAATAGACTTGAATCGTGGATAGATCGATAGTTTTTTTTAAAAATAGTTTGATATTTTTGTTATTTACAACAATTTCTCTTAAACAAAATTAGTTGAAATTCAGATCATTTACAATTTTTAAATATATATATATATATATTATAATAAATTATAAATTAATTATCCATATGAAAGTAATTAAAATAATAAGTCTCCTTTGGTTCATATATTTAAATTACAAAAATTTAATATTAATTTATCTAACACTGTAACTAGTTTTATTTTCTTTTCCATATAATTCTTCGAAAAAACAAAGCTGACAATAATTATTTTAAATGTTACAACAATTTCAAACTAAACCTATAAAGTTTCAATGATGGTTTTAGATTTTAAAATATTTATTTTTACCTTTAAATTTTGAAATTTACTACAAGTTATTATTGGAGAGCTATTCATAAAATAAGATAAAAATTAGCATGACTGGTTGGTGTGTAATTTATTTTTTCTAGATTTAAAATTTTAACTTAAAAAGAGGGAGAATATATCAATTATATATTAAACTAAATTTATATGTGCATAATTTTGACAATGTATTTCTGAAAGGAAAAGAATATGATATCAACGATTTTAATTCTCGATAGGATTGTAAATAATATATATAACCTTACTTCTAGTTTTGTACATCAATTTTTGTAGTTTATTTTAAAGGAGAATATATATTTTGGAATAATTTAAAAGAAAAAGAAAATTAGTATTTATTGTAACAAAATTTCAAATGGAACTTTTCAAAAATTTAACCTATTGAAAATGACACTTTTATTCTTATTAATTAATTGAGTGCATCACCTACTAGGTTTATTACATGGAATTGCCTTTAGAGCGTAGCTTGAATCATAACTTGTTAAAGGTTGGAGTTTTCATAAGATAGTGTTTGGGGAGTATTTAATAGGTTTCTAAATTTTGAATTTTTTTCTAAAAATTTTAATCTCACAAGACATTAAAAATTTTCGGAAATGTCAAAAAACTATTAGACACAAAATTGAGAGTAGAAAGACCCATTAAAATTTTCAAAGTTTAAAGAAAAGTGGAGAGTAAAATTAAGAGACATAACTTATTATTCAACTCTGAAAAATTGTTAATAACTTTTTGTGGAGGGGACGAGAGAGACAATGAGATTGGAATAATTTGTGGAGTAATACCGAAGTAATTAAAATGGTTTCCAGAAGAGAAAAAGGAGAGCGTATTGCAAGGCCTCCTCCATGTTGATGAAAAATGAAAGAAGGTAAGATTTTATGAGTGGATATCTGATGGAGATTAGTTGGGATCGTTTTATGCACACAAGAAGCTCATGCAGACACACACAAGGCACACATCCACAAACACAACCCTTTTTTAATGCCCAAACAAACATTCATGCCTTCCTATTTGCTTAATTCACACATAGAGATATACATAAAGATTAAAAGAAGAGAGGTGGTTTGGTGATATGGATTTCACTTTCATTTTTGTGCTGGGTTCCACCACTTAAAAATCAATTCTAATAATGGAACATCTTTAAACTATATATATATATATTATTACGTCCATGCTTCTTGCTCCATGATATGGACTTCAAAATCTGAATCTACGTCTCAACATAGCTTACTTCATGCAAATTTGAAGTATGTTTGTATCTTTTCTCTCCTTCATCGTATGCGTATATAAACGTAGCTCAATGATACTAAGATATCTATTAATATTCCACGTATAATGTAGGTGTTACTTGATTCACTATTTGGTTTTTTTGTTTTTGTTTTGGAAAACTGCACTTATTTTCTTACCTTTTCTTTGTAATAATTTTCGTCTTTATTAATGAAACGTTTTAATTAAGTAAAATTGAAGTATATATATATTAAGGACAAATTCGAAAACCAACTGCCATATATAGAGATGAATGGCATTTCGTATACTTTAGCTTATAATTTATACATGGGGAATAGTTTAATTATGAATTTTTAACTCATTGTATAGTCGATGTTAATTTAAGTCCTCCTTTGGAACCATATCAATCTCATTTGAATTTAAATGCATATTAAGAAAATTGATAGAAAAAAAGTCTAGATTTTAAATTTAAAATAACAAACGAAAGTATTATTAAGTAGGACATTAGTTTTAACTCCCAGGAATTTTGAAAATAGTCCTAAAGTAGGTAGTGGTAGTAATATAAAGAAACTTATAAATGTAAATTAGTGGTTATAAATGTAAATTTTCAAAAAAAAAAAAAAAAAAAAATCAAACAATTATCAAGTAAGACCTAAGTTTTTCAATTTTTATTTTTAGGTTGCTTCTAATGCTCTAATTCTTTCTATCATGTTGTTAATTATATGTATTTATTTTTTTCAATAAAATATATGTTTTAACTAGTTGAGTTTGTATTTCGATTGACTTTTAGATTCAATTCATTGCTTTAAGACAAATTGAGAGTGAAATTAAAAATGGCAACTTTTCAAGAATCAAACTATATAAACTTCACATTGATCGATTGTTTTTATAACTTTGAGTTGACCTACAAGATGTAAATGAAAATACATTTTTACAAAATCTAAAGGATTTGGATGTTTAATCTTGGTTTTTTTTTTCTTTTTTAATGGATGTTTAATCTTGGTTGGTTTAATTTCATAAAATTTTAAAACACATGTTTTTAGTTGACTTTAAAGTTCAATTATTTAGCAAAGTCAATAACTACTATAGTCTTGAACTAAATTTAATGTACACAAAGTTACGTCTGCCAAAAAAAAAAAAAAAAAAAAAAAAGGGAATGTTAAATATATTTGGTGTCTTTTTTATTATTTCAGAATTAATCACTAAAACTAAATATATAGTTTATGGACAAAATTGATAACTCATACACGGTTAAAGAATCAAATTGAATTTTTTTTAAAAATTGTTTTAAAATATAAAAAAATAAATAAAAATATTTACAAATGCAACAAATTTTTATTGTCTATATGTGATAAACCGCGAGATAAACACAAACAAGTAGTCTATCGCAATTTATCGCAAATAGACTGTAATATTTTGCTATTATTTATAAATATTTTAAGCAGTTATGTCATTTAAAATAATTTTTCTTTAGTAAAAGAACAAGCATTAAAAGGTATTTTAGATAATTTATACAATAAAATTGATTTTTATTAATACAAAATTTAGAATGAAGAGATTTGAACCCTTTTAATTATATTTTATACTAGTTGAACTATGTTCATTTTGGTGAAACTAAGGAGCTTGTTTTTGTGCGCTAAGTTGGGTTCATAGGTTTGGAATTCATATATGTGGAGTTTATATGTCTATGTTTTGGGTGTTTGATATTTGGTGCAATTTTTTTTACATAAATAATCTATTTTTATGATGATTATTTTTGTTTGAAAACTTTTTATTCAATAATTCTACATATATATTCCTTTTAACAAACTATAGATTGCACCTCATTTTATTGTTTTTCAAGCACACATGTATTGTTGGGAGTTTTGAGAAATGAGGTTTAGGGTTTTTTTTTTTTAAAAAAATTAAAGTAATCATTTTACAAATTTGTGCATGTGGTGTTCTTAGTTAAGTCATTTTTATTTTTAACGCTTTTGATTAAAAAAATTTTAAATAAAAACACTCATGTCTCTAACAATTCTTTTTTCAGAAATGTTTTTACAGACAAGTTTGTTTGATTTTTTTACATTATAAAAGTGATTTTAATAATGTTAAATTACTATAAAGAATGACCATAAAATATTATGAACTAATAAAAAAATTGGGAATTGAACATTTTGATTATGGAACTTATGTACTTTTGTGTCAACAAAGGTGTTTTTATTAACAATTTTGTGCGTCAACTTGAATATAAACATTTATTGATAATTTATATGTATTTTTATATTAATAGTAATTTAGCGATAGAAGTCTATCACGATCTATAGTTGAAAATTTTCTATATTTGTAAATAGTTTGATATTTTTTCCAACTAATACTCATTTCTCTTATAATTTTTAAGATTTAAATTAAGGTTTTATTAATGGTTTTATGTCACAAACGTCAACAAAACCCAAATTTGTAGTAGTCACAATTTAAAACAATGATCATCGTAGGTGGTGGAGTGGTTGTTGTCAGAGGTTGCCGGAGTTAGCCATCAATGATGGTGGTTGGATGTTGTTAGAGTTGGCCGCAGGTGGTGGTTGCCAGAGTTAGGTGTTGGAGGTTGTCATTAGAGTTGGTCACCAAAGTTGGCAGTTGGAAAAGGTTGCCAAAGTTAACCATCGAAAGTAGTCGCCAGAATTAACCGTTGGAGTGGTTGCCGGAGTTTTCTTTAAAATATATATTTAAAAAATTATATCAAAGAACAACAAAAGAATAAGACAAATGTTGCATGTCTATTTTAGTTGCCATTGTATCATATACCTAGGCAGCCCAAGCACCAACAAAGCCTTTGACCAACTTTTGTCTTTGAAATGAAATGTTCAGAAAAAAAAATAGAAAAAAGGTTAAAATACCGTTTTAATTCTCGTATTTTCAAATATCTAATTTTAGTTCATGTAATTTCAATAAATCTTAAATTTAGTCTCATGAAATTACTTTGGTTAAATCATCATAATAATTTTTATGTAAAGAAACATAATATGTGAATATTTTTTCAAAATTTATAGTGAAAATGTTAGTAAAAAAATAAAAAGTAATGAAAAAATCTACAATAAACTAGTAGTTGGAACTCAATTTAAGATTTATTAAAAATACAATAACTAAAATTGGACATTTGAAAGTATATGGATTACAGTCAAACAAATGTCAAAGTATAGGAATCAAAATAATATTTTAATCTAAAAACAAAAAAAAAAAAATAGAGTAGTTTCTCAAATTTGATCCATCCTTTTATAAAATGTTTGTTAAATTTTAGAAACAAAAAATAGAATGATTACCAACCAAATATTTTTAAAAGATGATAAAAAGAATTAGAAGCATTATCAAATAAATCCTAAGTTTTTTACTCGATATTTATTTAACTATCAATAAAAAATAATTTTTTTAAATAATAAATAATTTTGGAAAATCTCATATTGTTATTAATTGATTTTTCTTTATAAAAAAAAATATAGTTAAATATCATCCATCACGATAATTCATTAAGAAAAATATGGATAAGGTATATCTATCTTTATACAATCATTATTTGTCTTGTCATAATTTTTCTTTTAATTTTTAAATACTTTTTTCTATATATATTTAGGGCCGCCTCAGCTGCATTCGAATATTATTCGATTGGACCAATTTATGAGGTCTAAATGAGAACTCAGTTATCCTCCATCACATGAAACAAATGTAACCCGTCCACCAGTCAAAGTTTCGACAAATAATTTCTTGGGTGGGCCACACTGGTCAACACAAAGTTGATGACTCATCCCCTTGATTGATTTTGAATTCCACGTGGACGTCACTACTATAAAAATAATAAATAATAAAATAAAAACAAAAAAATTAACAAAATTTAAAAAAATTATAAATAATATTAAAATTTATTTGGATAGACACTATTATTATTATTAATAGAATTTCTATCCACGATATAGTCTATTATTTATATATTTCAAAAACTAGATCTAAATTTTGCTATAACAGTAAAATCTGTCTATTAATATCTAGTTACTTTGTTTATAACTAATAAAAAATAAAATGACGTGAAATTAAGTTTGAATGTAAATAGGTGGTACACAATTAAAGTGATTTGTAGAATGGTTGACAAAGCTAACATGGCCAATGGGATATACTTGCTTTCTAAAGGAGCAATATAAATATATTGGAATTATAATTTAAATAGTTTCTTTACAAAATATAACGAAGATACATCAAAATGGTTACGTTGTTGCTTCCCTTTTTTCCTTTATTGTATGAATGGCTTTAAAAACCACTAGGGTGGGGGTAAAAAAAATTAGGTTTTTAATAAGTTTAATCTTCTATGAGAAATAAAAGATTAAAAAGAGTAAATACAAATTTTTAGACCCCAAAAGTATTTTATATTTTCTCATTAAATGTTAACTTAAATAGAGACATTATTATAAATTACATTAACAAGTTAAAAGCATATTATTTTTAAGAAAAAAATATTAATGTGGTGCCAATAGGTGCATCGGAATATTTTAACTAAGTTGACACATCGTTAACACTCTCATACCCCAACTCTAAATATTGCATTGATAAAAATGAGAGTATAGTTGGGATGAGCTCAAAATTGGCGAAGTGCAATGAGAATTAGAAAAACTTGGAGGACTAGAGAGAAACCAAAGTGGAATTACATAAAAACAGCTAAGTTAAGAGAAATAGTGGTTGGACTTTAATATGAGAAGAGTTTGGATCGATGAGATCAATAACTAGTTAGAAAGCATATATTTCTCCAAATTTGGACGATGCTATTATCGATATTGTTGAAAGTGTGATTATTTCTTTCAAGCTAAAGAGGCCAGCAAATAGTAACCAATGAGTTAAAGATGATAATATTATGTAGACAAATTCAAGTAGCAAAAATCTTTGTAGATAGTTGTTATGTCCGAAGCGAGGGAGTAGTCAATTCTAATAAATTTTGGATTTTAATCTATAATTTTCTAGCAACACACAAAGGATTTTAATACTTACATGAATTTAATAGTTCTGCTTATCATATTCATCAATTTAATAGTTACAGTTAATTTCATCTTAGTCGAATAATCTTTTAATCTTACATTAATTTTGAATTAAGTCTTCTTTACCTTTTTCTTCTTTTTGTACACAAACAACCTTACCTCTTTTATACTTATTAATGTGATAAGAAATATATTTTGTAATCTTAAGAGAGTTTTAACTTTAGAAAATGATATTATCCGATGATATAATATTAGTATATATGATCATAACAAAATTTATTGTATTTTCTGAATTAAGAAATGTTGGTTAATATTTGACCTTGGATTTTTGGCTCTGTGGATTTCAGCATGAAAAAAAATCAAAAAGAAAATGAAAATGAGAATTGTAATCTTTAATAGAATTTAAATTTTAATTCAACACTCAAAGTGGAAATAAAAAGAAAAATATCATTTCTAAACTTTTCCAAAGCCTAGCCATTTGGGTTGCTATTTCCTCTCATAACCCCCAAACAAGGAAATTAAAAAAAAGCAGGTAATTGCTCCCAAGTCCCAACTAAACTGTTCTTTAGCATATGAACTGAAAAAGAAAACAAACAAACAAATAAATAAATAAAATCCATTATCCTGAATAATAGTTTTGAGTAGAACTAAAAACTTCTGGGTCATTAATACATATCTATGTCAATTAAATTAAATTTAATTATTTGGTCAATAATATTTATTTAATCAACTGACTTGGAGTTTATTATTGTTAATAAAAAAATAATGTTCAAATATTTTTTTAACCCCCAATAGTCAACGAAGTATTGTTATTTTGGTAGAGTTTTTTAAATCCTACATTTTATTTTATTTTTGAAAAGCTATTTTGGTTGTGAAATGTGTTGATTGCAGTGTGTTATAAGAGTTAATTCTTTTTAATGAATAATATTTTGTTTAATCAAGATTCTGGTAAATGTGTTGTTGAAAAGAAAATCTCTTGAGATATGTGTAGCTATAAAATGGATATAATTTTAGAAAAAAGATAAAACATTGGAGATTTTTGTTAATTTTTTAAAATTAAATATGACAAAGTTAATTCATGGTTAATTCGTGCATTATTTGTGTGTCAAACTTTTATTTTATTAAAATTAACAAGCTTATGAAGATTTTTACATTATTTTGTGTTATGAGTAGATTTGAACCAAATGGCATAATCAATTTTATGAAATTCACATTCTATCTAATTAAAAAAGTGGCAAAACTCGAGCTAGAAAATCAGACTTTAGGGCCCAATTAAGCATGGAAAGAGGGGAGTTTGGGCCACAACCACCCAAATCGATGTGTTTGGCCTTGACCTCGACCAAGAATGAGGCCGGGGCCGACCCTCTCCATTTGATGGATGGAGCATGCTATGACCTAGTTGGCTCTCGAAAAGATGAATAATAGGGATCAAAAGCCAAAATGGACTGAGAGACCGAGACCAACCCTTACCCTCCTCATTTCAGGAACGGGCATGCTAAATGCATGCCATAGCCCGTTTGGCTCAAGAATTAACCTAACGTGGATGTCCTAGGTCAGAACTTCATTATAAATACATTATTATGACTTCATAATAAGTAAGTTCATTTTCATCCCTAAAACTCTTGCTACAACCTAAAACCTCTTACTAGCTTAGGCATCGGAGATGTTGTGGTAAATTCCAAATCGGTGCCCATATTCTTCTTTGTTTTGTAAGCCATGTCTTCCTTGAATTACAAATTCACTCACCATTGTTGTCTTGTGAAGGTTAGGTATGTTTTATTCTATCTAGATTTTGACATCAATATTTTGTATTAAAATTAGTCGATGAATTACAAAAAAAATTGAACCGAGATGAAAATTGTGCATTATTTATTTAAGTTTATGGTCAGTTTGAGATGGCTCATGACAAGTTTAAGATTAAAATTGATTTTTTTTCCCAATATATCCCACTATAATATCACAAAAAAAAAAAAAAAAAAAAAAA
>QLSR01000343.1:1136643-1153501 GCA_031780015.1 Citrullus colocynthis
AAAAAAAAAAAAAAAAACTTTAGTTTACTTTCATAATGCTTGTGATTTATATTAATTGTACTTCTTGTGTGGCCTAGCTTTATTTCTTCAATAGTGGACCTTAGTGGAAGTTTTTTAAGTCAAAATTGGATGAACATAAAAGAATGTTTGTCACCTTGGAGCTTCTTCAATATCTATTCTTCATCATTGAAAACTATATTTTTGTGGAAATTTGCATGCATGGATGGAAATCAAGTTTTATATATTGTCATTAAGTATCTACTTTTTCCCAATATTTGTATAAATATTATACTTTAGAGAATTCACTTCATGTCAATTCCAAGATCAATCATATCATAATCCATCCATTAAATGATAGTGAAATATGATTGTACTCAAAAAAAAAAAAAAAAAAATTATAAAAAAAAGGGAAAATATGATTGATCTTTAAATATTTTAAAACCGTAATTTATAACCACAATATTATCATTATTTTATACATTTTATGGGATAATAAACGTTAATTAATCAATATTTTGCAACTGATTGGTCAAAATTTAAGTTAATTGGTTCAATTATTTACCATGGTCAATTAATATAATTGATTTACTTATTTTTTTTAAGAAAAAAAGTTTATTTACTTAATTTAGATATACATCATTTTTCTATTTCTATAATTATTTTGTGTTCTTACAATCTCTGGAAATTAATTTTGTCTTTCTAGTGAACATCGTAGTTATGAATCCAATAATTTTAGGAATATTATTTTATTAAGGCCAATTCCTTTATATAATATGGTCCATTTTATTAGTGTTGTTTATATTATATGTAATGAAGGAATAGATGTAATTAATATATTATTTTGATTTGATTACAAGTTATTTTTTAAGAATAATATCTACTTTATTGATTAACTCTCTCAAATAAAAAAAATGTTTTCAAATATGGTAAAATGAACCAAAATATTTACAAATATAGCATAATTTTACTATCTATCTGAGGATAGACCTCAATAAACTACTATATGTTCTATTCATGTCATGATAGGCACAGATAGTAGTGTATCGCAATTTATCGTAGTCTATTACAGATAGACTGTAATATTTTGCTATTATCTATAAATATTTCAACAGTTTTGTCAATTAAAATAATTTCCTCCCAAAAAATATATTTTGGTTAAAATATCATTTTTAGACCCAAAGTCTTATTTAGCCAATTTTATTCGATGTAGTGGCATGTCTATGTTCTATATCAATATTTTTCCAAAAAATATATACGTTATATGTTGTTAATATGTAGTTGAAATGATTGTTTTTAAATATAGAGCCAACTTAGCTACAAATATAACAAAGTGTCAATGTCTATCACTATCACTAATAGACAATGACATATTGACATATTTTAAAATATTTCTAATAATTTTGTCATTTACAACAATTATTCTAGTTAAAACAATAAAAAATGATTCTTAATAAGTAGAAGTCAACTTTTTAATTAAAGTTTAAGAATTAATCAACACGATTTTCAAAATATATGAACAAACAACATTTGTTATGTCGTAGTTCAAAATTTCTTTTAAAATCGACTTATTATTTATATAACACAAAAATAAAACGGTAAAGATATAACGTGACATACTAAAAAAGATGTAACATGACAATATTGCACACATAAATATTAGGGTTGTGAAAACTATGAAAAATTCTCTCAAGTTTTATTTTTTATAATTATTAATATTATTTATTTTTGTTGAGATTAAGATTGTGCACTATTTATTTAAATTTACGAACCAATTTGAGATATGGTCCGTGACAAATTTAAGATTTGATTTTTTAATCCTAAAATATCCTACTATAGTTTTTCTAAAGAAAAACAATTCTCTATAATAATATAGGCAACTAAAATAGGATAACATACAATAATGAAAACCATCCACATGTTGAAGTCATTGTTATGATGTAAGATGAGAATCCAGTAATATTCCTTTCCTCATAAAAGGGATCAAAATAAAGAAAATTTAGAATGGAAAAAAAGTTATAACTTTACTTTTCATAATGGTTGTGATATATATTAATTTTACTTCTTGTGTGGGATACCTTTATTTCTTCAATAATGGACCTTAGTGGATTTTTTTTAGTCAAAATTGGAGGAAGATAAAAGAATGGTTGTCATCTTGGAGTTTCTTAATATCCATTCTTCATCATTTGAAAATTATATTTTGTGGAAATTTGCATGCATGGAAATCAAGTTTTATATATTATTATTTTCTTAAAAATTAAATATCTACTTTTTTTTTTTCTAATATTTGTATAAATATTAGGACTCTTTTTAAATGTAGTAAAAGGAACAAAAATATTTACAAATATAGCAAAATTGTACTGTTTATCTGCGATAAACTACTATCTGTGTCTAGACGGTATATTTTGCTATTAATTATAAATATTTTCAACAGTTTTGTCATTTAAGATAATTTTCCTAAATATTATACTTTTAAAGAATTTACTTCATGTCAATCCCATAATCCACCCATTAAATGATAGTGTGAGATATGATATATATATATTTAGTTCCTATGTTTTGGGTTTAATTTCTATTCAGACTTTAAAATGTTACACATTTAGTACTTAAATTTTGAGTTTGGTTTTAATTTAGTCCCTAAGTTTTAAAAATGTTACAATTTTATTTTATTTTTAATTTGGTTCTTAGGTTTCAAGATTTTACATTTCTAACCTAAATTTTTCTTTAAATGCTCACTTTCAATCATTGGCGTCAATGTCTATTGGTTAATTTAAAATAAATATGAAGTAAAATTTTAAATTGAATTTTAAAAGTGGTAAAAAGGTGAAACTTAATTAATTATAATTATTTTACATTTATTAACATACATTAACACTAAAGATGAAAATTGAGTATTTAATGAAAAATCAAGCTCAAAAGTGTAAATCTTGAAACTTAGAGATCAAATTGAAACAAAACCTAGATGTCAAGGATAAAATTGAAACATTTTGAAATTTAGGGATTAAATTGAAACTAAACTGAAAATTTAAGGACTGATTGTATTTTGGAATTGGACTACAACTTAAAGATCAAAAGGTATTTTTCCAAAGAAATATGATTTTCTTTAAAAAAATATATATATGTGATTGATCTTTAAATATTTAAAAACTCCAACTTATGATAATATAATCATTATTAATTTTATGGGATAATAAACATTAACTAATCAATATTTGCAATTGATTGGTCAATGTTTAAGTTAAGTGGTTCAATTATTTACCGTGGCCAATTAATAGCTGATTTACATTTTTCTATTTTTGTAATTATTTTTCTTCTATAAGCTGTATTGTAAAATTTACTTGTAATTACAATCTGTGCAACTATACCTCATATGATGATATATGCAGAAAAGTGTGGTTTTTTGAGCTTCAAATCCTAGTTTGTCCTTTTAGTGATCATCATAGTTGTTAATCCAATAGTTTTAGGAATATTATTTTATTAAGGCCAAGCCTTTTTATGATATGGTCCATTTTATTAGTGTTGTTTATATTATATGTAATTAACGCGTAGTTGTAATTAATATATTGTTTAGATTAGATTACAAACTATTGTGTCATTTTTTAAGCATAATATTCCCTTTAGTGATTAAAAAAAATATATATTTAGATTAAAATATCATTTTTAAACTCTACATTGTAGGTCTTATTAATTTCTTAATTACTTTCAAGTATTCAAATTTAGTTCAAAGTCATTAGAGTTAGCTTTTATCAAATTAGATAAACTAATAATAATAATAATAATAATAATAATAATATTTTCATTATAAGAAAAAAAAAAACACACACACACAGTTCCATACCATTTCTAAATGGTAGCTTCATATAATTTCTCACACCAATCATTATTTTTCTCTCTTATTTATTTAATTAATTATAAAACACATATAGAACATAATTTTTTTTAGTACAATTAAGGTAGAGGAAATCGAATCACAAACTTCATGATTTTTAACAAACTCGGATGTCAATTGAGCTATATTCGATTTTGTGTATAAAACACATAATTAATTTAAAAACAACAATAGAGTTTATTTATTTATTTTGAAATTTATGAATTTTGGAAAAAATATTTAATGGTTTTGTGCCTCTATCAAACTTATTTTTGTACAAAAACTTTATTTTATTAACATTAAGGAATTTATGAGGATTACTCTTTTTTTTTCTTCTAGAATTAGTTGGTGTAAATTAGCGAAAATTGAATTGCCAATAAAAATTTGTTACATTTATTTAGTTTAGCATCTAATTTGATAAATGGAAAGTTTAGAGTTCAAATTTATACAACCTCACAAGTTTAGTGTTTTTTCTTCGATAAAAGTATAACTATACACCATCTCACTAATAAATTTTATTGGTTAAATACCATTTTGGCCCAATATTTTGAGTCGGCTCAATTTTAGTTTCTATACTTGATTGTTCAATTTTAGTACATGTACTTTCAATGAAGTTTAAATTTAATCTTTCAAATTTAATTTTTACCGAAATTGTTTAAATAGTAATAATAATTTTATGCCATATCTAAGGGATTCCTGGGTTCGGACCGAAGAAGCAATGTCACTCTAATAGGTGAATGTTTTCAAATTTTATAGAAAAATGCTAATATAAAACAAAAAGATTTTTTTAAAAAAATCAACAATAAATCGACAATAAGGACTTTTAAGATTTAATTGATAGTACAAAGACTAAAATTGGATAATTAAAAGTACAAAGACTAAAATTAAACAAACTTCGATTAGAGTTTAGGGACCAATTTTAACCACTTTTATTCCATGGAATGTCAATGTTCTATGTCAAATACTTTTTTTTAAAATATATATATATATATATATATATATATATATATATATATATATATATATATATATAGAGGTTATATGTCAATATACAATTAAAATCATAAACATGATAGTATAAGCGGATTTTTTTAAAGTTTAATTAACCAGCATGGTTTTCAAATTACATAAACAAACCAAATTCGTTATATTGTAGTTCGATTTTTTTTATTGAGAAGTCCACTTATTATTTATATATCATAAAAATAAAATTAAATCAAAAAGTAATTAAGGATATAACGTGATGTACTAAAAAAGATATAACGTGACAATAACTAAACTTAGCGATCACAAACATAAATATAAAGGTTACGGAAATTATGAGAAATTCTTTCAAGTTTTCATCTTTTCTTTTTCTTTTCTTTTTGGATTAATATTGGAAAAGATTGCATAGACTTAAATTGTTTGATTGTATAATGTTGGGGAAATTAAATCAACAGGATTTTAAAGTTAGATTTATGAGAAAGCAATTAAAGAAGAACATGTAGAAGACAAGACAAAAAAAATAAAAATAAAAATAAAAAAAATAATAAAGAGGATTCCAATGAATTGGTACCACAAATAGTGGTTTGTTTCTGCTTAATTGCTTCTGTTTCTATCTCTCTCAATCTCTCTCTCTCTTTTTTTTTCTTTTTTTTCTTTCTTTACTTCATTTTCTAGTTAGAGATTATGGAAGAAAATTAAAGTATATAGGAATCATTATATTCAAAAGTAGTGTTGGTTTTAGTTTCCATTAAAAAGGCAAAATATTTCTAAGTTTCATACAAATTCAAGTCACTTTTTAAAGTTTCAAATGGAGGTCTTATTCTCTTTAGTTAATGGAAATTGGAATGAAGGATGTTGCTATGAATTACTTTCTTTAAGATTAAAGTTTCAAATGTTTAGTCTAAGTATGGAATTATAATACTAAAAGATTGCTTTTTAACTCTTAAACTTTAAGAATACTTATTTTATTTAAATATTTAATATATTCAAATTTATTAACTATTTAAACTTTAAAAAAAAATCATTCTTACCCAAAAATGTTGAAATCTCACTTTTATGAAAATATTGAATAAAATGCCAATGTTGATTGATATTGTTTCTGAAAAATATATAAAATCAAAAGATAAAAAAAACATTTAAAATGATAAATAAAAAATTTTTAATTTTTAAACTAACAATAATTTTATTTATTTATATTATATTCACATTAGTGATATTTTTTTTTGCGCTAATATTATCTTTTTTCTAATAATTTTATGAAGTAATAAAAATATCGATTAACTCCTCATGTCTTATCGTACCCATTGAGATGTAAAAATGTGAAAATATTGATGGAAATATCTATTTTGTTGATGCGAGGTTTTGACCAATAAGAACATGTCAACTCAATGGCTCGAGTAAGTAGTTCAATAACGAATTCAATATGTAAGAAATAAATAACTCACACCGACGAGATGCTATGTCTTATAGATTCTGATATTTATGTTTAAGGGCTCATCAAATTTCTTAGTATATATGGAGAAAAAGGGAGTCCGTGGTTACTCATCCATATTGTGTTGAGATGAAAATTATGTTGCTAATTTCATAGCCTTTCAAGAATTAAATACATATGAAAAATGTCAATATGAATATGACAAGACTCAACTAACATAGTATGAACTTATATTATAAATCTTAATATTTGAGATCAGGTCCTCCCTCATTTATTGTAAAAAATATTTACATAATTACACAAAAATATAATTTGTTCCAGTACCTACAAAATATTACATTTTATAACAAAGGGCCTTTGAAAGTTGGGCCGGGCTAATGGACACTTGAGACCAAACCAAATTCATCAGGTTGCAAATTCTCGTATTTGTTTAATGGAAGATAATAGTTTCGTAACTATTTGATTTTTGAAAATTAAATTTATTTTTTTTTATTTTTTTATAATGGTTTATATCTTTTGAAGTAAAAGAGTTAAATCTTTAACTAAATTTCAAAACAAAAAAAAATTTGTAGTCAAAATTTGACTTGGTTTTTTTATAACATTGATAAAAAAACAGATTATAAAACAAGAAATTTAGATGTGAAGGAGTGGTTATAGACTTAATTTTCAAAAATAGAAAATAAAAAATGAAATGGTTACCAAATGAGATATTGACTTTTTGTTTTTAATTTGAAAATTATAATTGCCGTCTCATGATTTCTTACTCATGGTATTCATATTTTCTATGTCACCATTTGAATTCCTATCCAATTTCTGAAAACAAAAACAATTTTTTAAAAACTTTCTTTTTTAATTTTTTAATTTTGGTTTTAATTTTAAAACCACTCTTCAAATTGTAGATAACAAAATATAAAAATTAATAGATGAAAGTGATGTTTATATATTTAGTCTAAAAAATCAAATGGTTAATAAATTGAAGGTTGAATTTGATTTCTTAAGGTCCTTGGAGTTTGGAACTTATTATTGGTCCCCAAGCATAAATTTATTTTTTTAGAAAATGTCCCAATTGTAATGACCCGACTTATACAAACTAATCGGACCATTACTCAATGCATGCAAAACTTCAAAGAACGACATTACGCTGAATAGTGAAGAAGGATCAAAGCTTTTCATGAAAATTTCTACCTATATTAACTCAAGAAAATAACACATTAATCAATAGAAAGGAAATTTTAGTTCGAGGTACCCTTAATAAAATCAATGAATAAAAAATCCACATAATAAAAAAAATAGATGAGTCTTAAAACAAAATTAGACAGTTGGACAACAATTTTAGTAAAACATGCAAGACTACGCGGAAATTACTACGGGTCCCGTGATGCCATCAAGGATTCTTCTTGTCATTCGTCGGCACGTTTCTTCCTTTACCTGAAAAACATATAAGATGAAAGGATGAGTAATTATATTACTCAGTAAGTGACCCCACTACCGGAGTCGGGCTAGGCACCTAAGTCCTTTAAGTGCGTCAGACATAAGACATGCATAACTATCATACGTCTATAGGGGATAGTTATACCCGCCCCACCGTTGGTTATGGATGCCCGCAAACCTTTCGAGCCCCGAAGGAAACTCTTACCTCTAATGATCCCGAAGGAACACAAACCTCTAGTGTACTCGAAGGAGCACAACCTCTGGTGAATCCGAAGGAACACAACCTCTAGTGAACCCGAAGGAACACATCCTCTAGTGATCCCGAAGGAACACAACCTCCACTGAACCCGAAGGAACACAACCTCCTGTGAACCCGAAGGAACACAACCTCCTATGGACATCCAACCGGCGTAGGAGAGTTACCACTACACATCATACATGATCAATCAAATTCACACTCATTCCATTCCATGGATTCATACATTAATGTCTCATAGCATAAGCTTATACACCATCAGGCACATACAACTTTGAAAATTTCATACAAGCATCTTATATCATACGTGGCTTTAGAAATCTACTACATCATGGCAACTAAACATGTGGCCTGAAGGCGGTTCAGGTAGTAAGATCACTTACCTGAGGGTTGATCCATACAGCTAACCACACTGCAACTTTTGCAAAATTCCTGAACAAACTGGGAATAAAATTCCCCTAACTCAAGTTATTCATTAAGCCTAACCTATCATAAGCAAACTCAAAATTTGTTCGAGAGATTCCTTACTTGAACGTGACCAAACTCGCAGTTTCCTCTGACCCTACGGACTAAAGCAATCGCCGACCACCTATTAAGATTTACCTATTAATTCGTATTCCCAAATATTTGCCAAAATATGCCACTAACCTACTCAGGTCTGAGATACTCACTTAGGGAGTACTGGTCCGGCGACTGACGGTCAGGCGAGCAGTTAATCGCAGCCGAGAACAAGATTCTGAGCAAGAGCGAGAGTCAGCGAGAGAGCGAGAGCCGAGAGTCAGCGAGAGAGCGAGAGCCCGAGAGCGTGAGGGCGTGATCCTGGCGGGGAGAGCGTGATTTCCGAGTGTGAGAGCGGGGAAGCGTGAGAGCGTGAGAGAGCGAGAGCCCGCGGGAGACAGCGATACCTTGGGCGAGAGACAGCGTGATTCTGAGCGTGAAACCTTCGGGAATCGAACGACAACTGAGAGAGAGATGGCGGAGATAGAGGGAGAACGGAAAAGAAGGGAGGGCGGCGGCGGCGACGAAAACCGGGAAGGAAGGGAGGAGAGAGAGGCGGCGGAGAGGGAGAGAGAGAAGAGCTTTTCTTTCTTTCTTTTTTTTTTTTTTTTTGACTACATGCAAACCGAGGAGGGTTTAAAATAAACCCTAATTCCTTCCCCTCCTTAGCCCATTAATTCCACCTTTCCCTTTTTGTTTCCCAACCAAATAAAATAAAATCTTCTTCATTCACACTCAAATCCCACCAAATCAATTTATTTTATTTTATTTGCCCCAAAGTAAACTATCCCTTGCCAATTCCCAACAATTTCCTTAAATCCACCTAAGTCTCACCAACCACTATAAATGCTAAATTTAAAACTTTCCTCCTTAATCTAAATAAATACATAAATACATATAAATAAATATAATTTCCTTTTGATGCATAATGACTTAAATTAACTTAGTAGGAGGATTTACCTTTAAGATTTTGGTTGTCACACCAACTCATTTAAATGATACATATCAACAAGATTTAGTCAAAATTAATTGGCTTCCTTAGATAAATCAAATATGTCACTTTTAAAATTTTGGCTTCCTTAGATAAATCAAATATGTCACTTTTAAAATTTTAAAGACGAAACAAAAACTTAATTCAAATATTGAACAGACTAAAATTGCCTATTCTGAAATTCTCAATTAAAAGAAAACTAGAGACAAATATCAACAATTAAATGTGTATTTTATCCTGTTTAAAAATAGACTAGAAATCACTTTTGATCTTCAAACTTTTATAAAAATAGTGATTTATGACATGTTTGAGAGTGATTTTAAATGGTTAAAAATACTTTTGTCCTTTTTAAGATTGTTATTAATCATGTTTTTAATAGTTTAAAACCAATGATATGAAATTGCATTTAAAGTGTGAAATTAAATATTAAATTAATTTTGAGTGATTAAAGGTGTATTTTTAGAGTAATTTTGATATGACAGAAGTGATTTTAACAATTTTGAAATCACTTCCAAACATACACTTTAGTCTACTTTTAAATTTGTAACAACTTAGTCTTTATCGTGAAAAATTTCATCAAATTTAATTGTCAATTTTGATTATGTAACAATATATTTTTCAAAATTGTAAACAAACTTGATTTTTAATCAATTTATCAATCTATATGTGTAAATTTTTTTATTAAATTTGAGGAAAAATATCAATTTATGCTCATAAACTTTAGAGGTTGTATCAATTTAAATACTAAACTAATAATTTTATCAATTCAAATATGAAGTTTTGCAAGTGATCAATTCACAACCTCTATTACATTTTGTTTGGGAAATTCTCATGTGAAACTTATGATTATATCAATTAAACCCCTAAACATTCATAAATGAATCAATTTAAACTTTTAGTCAGAATTTTCCTTGAAAATTGTCCATGTAATTACTCTAATCGTCTATTTTGTAAAACTAATATTAGAAGAAGTCTACATATATGTTGAGGATTAATGCATGTATGGTTTTCAAATGTAATCGTAATGAGGGTTTAATAAATTAATTGGCATATAAAAATTCTTGAGTATAATTGACTCAAATTATAAGTTCCACACAATATTGGTCGAACAAAATTTGGAGGAAGAAGTAAATTAATACAATTATTAGTTTAGAGTCTTAATTGATATAACTTCCAAAGTTTAAGATATAAATTGATTTTTGGTCTAAATCTTAATAGTAATTTTATTATAAAGACTAAATTAAATTATTACAAAATTTAAAACATAATGATTAAATTAATGTTTATTGAAATTTAGAAATTAAATTATAATAAATTTGGAGGCATGGTGGTTTTACTTTCATGAAATATTTTGCATTGATTTGAAAATTAAGTGGGCCTGTTGGGCTCCACACCTTGGAATTTGGGCTCGCTATTAGTTCCCATTGAAGACATTTCTAGGAAAAAGAAGGGAGATTTTCCTTTCTACACTTTACCTTCGCATCGGCCGGCGTCATTATAGAGATCTGAAAGTCGATCTCAGAGGTCGGAATCCATGGCCGATCACCACCACCAGAGGCCTCACCACCTCTTAATTCCGCCGCGCGCCAGTGATTTCTCCACTGCCGGCGCCGCCTCCTCCTCTCGACCCTCTTTCCCTCTCTTTCCTTATTCGTCTTCAACCCCAACTCCCACTCCCTCCAAGAGCCGCCTCTATCCCAAATCCTCCAACAAAGGCTCAATTTCATTCCTGTTTTTGCTTCTATTTTCGCTCCGATCACTCTATTCCCTCCTCCCATTCCTCCGTTCTTCCCCTTCTTTCTCTCTGTTCCCCTTTTCTTTCTTGGTTTCTCTCTTGTCCTTTCTACTTACTCTCTTTTTCTCTCTTTTTACCAATACTTCTTCCTCTTCCAACTTTCAATTTCATAATTCCAAGCAGAATAGAGGCGTTTTCTTTTTGTCTTCGATTTCGCAGTTGCAGCTTAAGACTTTGGTTGTTAAGTCAATTCTACTCGCGGTTGTCTTCCTCCTACGATTTCAAGCGCTGTTGTACTGTGGAACAGCTGCAATGATTCTTGCTGAAATGACCGGGAATGTGGCGGCTCGATTCTTGGCCGAAGGGCGGAATCAAATGACTATGGGTGATCGGACTCGAAGTCGGTCTACTGAGGTTCGCGGGTTCTTGTCCTTATTTCTTGGCTTGTTTCTGTTGTCTATTAGTTGGGACCGAATTGATTGCTTCCCTTTTGCAACTTCTTTCATTGATAAATACGGATTTTCTGTGCTTCCAAGAGAGAATTGTACGAGAATTTGGCCAATGTTGCTTCCCTTTCTTTCTGGGTTTTTGGGTTGTTATGAGCGGACTTCAATGAATTGGGGGACTGTTAGGCAATTGGGTCAGAAACGAGTTAGATTAGTTTCACTGTTCTTTACGACGGTTATCCTTTTTGTTCCTGCTGTAATTAGTATGCTCTTATTTGAAGCAGAGGGGAAGAGTGTTTCCTTGGGAAATCTGGCATGGCCTCTCGCAAACACTGTAGTTTTTGGGGTGCTTTTGAATGAAAATTATAGTGATGACAAATTAGTCAGTTCAAAAGATTTTAGGAGTGAATTTCTAGTCACTTTTGTTAGTACTGTTATCCTGGAATTGCTTTATTTTCCTGAGCTCTCTCTATGGGGATTGTTATTCTGTGGATTACTACTGTATGTGGCTGTAAGAGAGTTAGATCCTGTCTACCTGAACTACCTTGAGCTTGGGGTTGAGTCATCGGATTCAATTGTCACAATGGTTATGAGACCTGTTCGTCACATTCTGACCGAGCGGAAGTCTCGAAAGATTGCACTTTTCCTCTTGATCAACACTGGTTATATGGTTGTTGAATTTGTTGCTGGTTTTATGAGCAATAGTCTTGGGCTGATATCAGATGCATGCCATATGTTGTTTGATTGTGCTGCTTTGGCGATTGGACTGTATGCTTCTTATATTTCTCGTTTGCCTGCAAACAATCAATTCAACTATGGACGGGGGAGATTTGAGATTCTTTCGGGATATGCTAATGCTGTATTCCTGGTTTTGGTTGGGGCACTCATTGTATTGGAGTCGCTTGAGCGAATTTTGGACCCACAGGAGATATCTACTAACAGCTTATTAACAGTTTCTATTGGAGGGCTGGTTGTGAATGTGGTTGGTTTGATATTCTTTCACGAAGAGCATCATCATGCCCATGGTGGGTCGGGATCATGCTCGTATTCACATTCACATTCACATTCACACAAGAACTCCCACTCGTGTGAAGACTCTCATCATCAGGACAAACATGAGCATGATAGCTGTAGGAAGCATGAAGATGCTATCTCTGTTAGCAAGGAATATCATGAGAGTTCGGTTTCTGTCCATACTGGCCATCATGAACACAAGCAGATCGATGTTTGCAGCAAGAGTCACCTTAGTAACCACCATGACAGTCATCATCATCACAACCACACTGATCATCATGACCACAAGCATGATCATGACCATGTTCATCACTGTGAGCACTCTCACAATCACGATCACCACCATCATCATGACCAATACTGCAAGCATGACCACCACGACCAAGCTCATCGACATGACCAACAAGGCCATCTTTCTCATGCCGAATCTGATGTGCCAAAAATGGTTTCTCATAGTGTTTCAGAAAGTTCACATAGCCACCCTTCAAGACAGCCTGTTGAGGGGACGGTACGGCAGAAGCACCACCATCACCACATTGACCACAACATGGAAGGGATATTTTTACATGTCTTGGCCGACACCATGGGGAGTGTTGGCGTTGTTATATCAACCCTTTTGATCAAATACAAGGGATGGCTTGTAGCCGATCCAGCCTGTTCCATATTTATTTCTATAATGATCATATCTTCAGTTATTCCATTACTTAGAAACTCTGCAGAAATCTTGCTTCAAAGAGTTCCCAGAGCACATGAGCAGGATCTGAAAGAGGCTGTGAATGACATTGTGGAGTTGCGTGGAGTCCAAGGCATTCAGAACCTGCATGTTTGGAGTTTCACTAACACCGACGTTGTGGGAACTCTCTGTCTTCATGTTTCAACTGAAACTGACAAGCCATCTATAAAGGCAATGGTCGAACACATTCTGCATGATGCTGGAATCAAGGACTTGACATTGCAGCTGGAATATGATCGGTAATGATCTTCATGAGCTTCTTTTCACCGTTCTTTCTGTCGACTTGTGCGATTATTGAATGATTGGAGTAATCTGGATATTTCATGATCCACAATGCCAGCTTGCAGACTCCTTTAAACCGATATGAAGAGTCTGAATTGGTTCTTGTCAAGGTCAGGGAGGAGTTATAGGCCATGTTAGGGTGAAATCAGGCTACATTTTTCCATTGTTGCATCACAGAGAGTGATGGTTCTTTGTTGAATCCTTGTTCTACATTCTTATACAGACTCAAGTGGTAGATTAGTGTCAATGTAATTGAATCTTTTGCAGGATGTATAGAATGAATCCGAAATGAAATGGTAATAATTATCCTTCAGGTATATGTGTAGCGTAATTCAGTCTTCTTGTGTGTTTGACATCAAGTTTAGAACAAGTGAAGAATGCTGCTCGTTGATTTAGACTGCATAAATATGTAATAATATTTGGCCACATGATTGTGCCCGGGGAAAAATATTTTGGTTAAAAGCACTGCCATTCGAAGTTAACCAATAGTTGGGTGGATTATAATAGTCCGTTAAGTGTTTGGGGCGTTTGTTAAAAAAATGAGGGCAAGAGTTATTTTAATTTTTGTTTTACTAAAATAGCCTATTTACAACCTAGAGTTGAAAGGTCAACTCTCCTTCCTTCCAATGTTTCTAATGACTCTACCCGTCGGTGACTACTTCCGGTGGCCACCTCCAACGATCAATCTGACAACTATCTATGCAACTAGTTTCAGCAACCAACTTTGACGGTCACTCCAATGTTCAGTTTATATTGTTTAATATTTTTTTTTATATAGTAATTTGTCATTAATAGAAACACTTTGAGTGTATGGTAAATTAAAGAAGCTTATGTATAAAAATACTTTTAAGAAAAATGTAATAAAATATTTATTTTAAATGTTTTTTTATAAAAAAGGGTTTAAATGAAAGTGACTTTTTGAAAAACATTTTTTCTTAGTCAATCCAAACATACTAATAACTTGTTCGATGTGTTTCATCTAAAGCAAGAAAACTCTGTTATATATAGGGAAAAAAAAGTCATTCATAAAATTGAACTAGAGAATATGTTGAGATGAATTCTCCCGATGAGTCTTTTACAATAATTTATACATTTTAATTCAATAAATATAATATAATAACTTTTCTAATATTTCGAGCTCCTCCTTAAAAACACACTTGATCAACAATTCTTCTTGAACTGCATTTGAATGATTGTCCACCATCATTCTTTTTAATCATTTATCTAAATTAATAATGTTTTTTGTGTATCATATCATGGTGGTAGCCTATACTTGGCACTCCATGTCAAACAAATCAACAACCCGAACACATAAACCTTAAACTTAGGCTAAAATAATTTGCACTCCAAGCACAAATTTTCTAAACCCAGACTAAAATAATTTGCACCTCAAACACATATTATTTGAACCCTAAACTAAAATAGTCTCTACCTTAATCTCAAACATAAACAATTCAACTTTATAGACTATTATAACCCGTAAATTATAATAACCATAAACTATTATAATCAATTTTGCGCCTCAAACAATCCTTAAATTCTTGGGTGCACAGAAAAAAGAGATTAAAGAGGGAATTTAGAAGCTGAGGACGAGAAGATAAATGTAAGTGGAAGATTCCTTCTCAAACATTTGATGGAACAAGAGGTTAGATGACGAAAAGGATGGTGATGAACCCATTTGGGAACTGAAATTCTTGGTTGAAATTTTGGAAATGAATTTCAAAGGAAGAAGAAGATAGAGGTTTGAGAGACGAAGAATGGAGCATTGGGAAGAAACAATGGACTTCTTAAGAATCGAAACCTTTGCATCGTTGTTTGATTTTGCCTCAAACTTGGTTGGAATATCAAAAGAAATACTAACTTAGAGTTTTTCATTATTTGCTATAAAAGAAAATATAATATTTATTAATCATATACGACCATAAAAAAATATGGTGTGTCAAATGTTTAATAAAAATAGTAAGAGTAGTACTAAAAATTTGTGCACTAATTTAGTGAATTGCTATGGCAAATGAGACAAATGGAATTGTCATCAATTGACAATGGAAAACCAAAAGAAAAGGAAAGGTAAAATGTTTATTGCATTACGCAACACTTTTAAATATAATAAAGTATATTACAGTAATTTTTAAAGAATTATAAATATAATAAAATTTATCAGTCATAGATTTTACCGTCGATAGACTCCTACTAGTGATATGCTCCAAAAGTTTGATCTAAAGTTTGGTGTATCTTCAAATTTTTTGCATTATATTATATCTTTTAATACTTTAGGTTCTAATTGCTATATTTGCAACTGAGAAAAAAAAACTAATATCAATTAATATATTACAAATATAAATTTAGTATTTCGAACTTTTGTAAGTGTATTAATTTATATGATTCTTAAAATTTCTTTTGAAAAGTATTGTGTGAGATTTATAATTATTTCAATTAACTTCTAAATATCATAATCGGAGTAATTGAGACCACTTAAATAAGATTATGACAAAATAAACGATTAAAATCGATGCATTGACAATTTTAATCAAGAATCCTAATTAAGAGTTCAAATTGATTCACTTATGAAAGTTAAGAGGTTGGATTGATAAGATTAAAAGTCTTACACAATATATCTCCAAACCAACCTAACCAAGGATATAAATTGATACAAAAGTTCAGAATTTAAATTCAAGGCTATAATATTATTCCTTATACTTTCTAATTTGTTCAATTTTAGTCAATATACTTTTAAATGTTCGATTTTATTTCTTATACTTTCAATAAACCATAAATTTAATCCCTACTACTAGTTCTTTTACTAAAAAACTTTTTAATTTCTATTAGGGGGTGTTTGGAGTGAGGAGATGAGATGAGATGAGTTGAGATATAAACTAACTCATTGTTTGGAAGGTCAATTTCGTATGTCACCGAAATTTTATACCATGTTCACCAATAGTGTACTCAACCCTCATCACTACTGATACTTTATTCCTCAACTTCGGTGAACACTTTTGACGACCAACTTAGGCGACCACCTTCAACAACCAACTCTAGTAACATCCAACCACCAATGTTGAGGTTCAACTCCGACAACCTTTAACGGCAGCCACTCCATCACCTTCGACTACCATTATTTTAAATTATCACAACTATAGATTTGGGTTTTGTTGACTCATGAATTTCTTTTTTTTTTTTTTTTTTTTTTTTTT
>QLSR01000343.1:1157352-1206436 GCA_031780015.1 Citrullus colocynthis
TTTTTTTTTTTTTTTTTTTTTTTTTTTTTTTTTTTTTTTTTTTTTTTTTTTTTTTTTTTTTTTTTTTTTTTTTTTTTTTACTTTGGTAGTTCAATGTCGAGTTCCAAAGTTGATTGGGTTGGTTTACTTGGTCTTCTCATGTTATCCTCATTCAGTTTTCCTTACACCTCTTGTTTCCGAAACCTAAGTGTCACCTAAGCAAGCATTTTGTTCATATTAGCATTACGCATCACTGAAGTAGGTAGAAAATGACCATAATTGTAACTAATTTAGTGGCAGTATTATGGCATTTATAATTAAATAGATTGTATTAACTATTAATTTTGGTTTTTTATTTCATACTTTCATGAACTTTACCCCAAACTCCCAATTCTTCTATTAGAAGGTTATTTAAAATGGCTGGCACATTGTGGTATGTGGCGATAGGGAAATGGCTCACTTTTATGCCAGTAGATGTATGTGGTCTATGAGAGAAAAGTTAAAAAACTATATTTTTTATTTTTATTACTATTATTTTTTTTAATGTATCTAACCGTTATGAGAGGACATTACATTGTGGCAGCTACCATGAATAATTTTTGTTTCTGATGGTAGTTTCTTGGTCTTCTTACGTACAAACTGATTGCTCTAAAATGGTATTCTGAACAGATTGGCCCCAATGTATCTATTTCTGGTAATGTTCGTGTAGCTGCTGGTGTGAGGCTTATAAGTTGCATCATCTTGGATGATGTTGAAATTATGGTACCGAAGCAATTTAGCTATTATCATGGAGAATAATAATAAGATATTCTTTTACATCAAACTTAGAAAATCATGCAATTCTCTTTGACAGGAAAATGCTGTTGTTATAAATTCTATTATCGGATGGAAATCATCAGTCGGAAAATGGTCACGTGTCCAGGCAAGTGCAGTCAACTTAGAATTGTCATGTTCTTATTTGTGTTCTAATTGGAGAACCTTTTTGTAATTCTTTCTGAAAACACTAACAAGGTCATGTTTTCTAAAAACTAGATCTTTTGTGAGAATAGGAGAAAAATTAACTTAAAAATGTTAGCCAAACATTTATAGAAATTTTGGTCTTAAAAAACAACTAAACAGCCCTTTAAACCCCCTAAATTTCGTGTAATTAGCTTGAGAGCTTTCTATTCTCTTTTAAATACATTTAGTTAGCATTTAAAACTCCAAGGCTGAGTTTATGCAATTATACTGGTTCAGGCAAATGGTGACTACAATGATAAGCTTGGAATTACAATCCTTGGTATGCATCCTCTACTTGTTTCATTTCTATTATTGCTTTATTTTCCACACTGAGAGCTCGGCTTATGGACTAAAACCCTTTGCGGTGTTTTGCAGGAGAAGCCGTGATTGTTGAAGATGAAGTTGTGGTGACCAACAGCATTGTGCTCCCAAATAAGACTCTCAACCTTAGCGTACTTGAAGAAATTATTTTATAACATATTCCTTTTACACCATTCTCTTCTCTTTCTCTGTACTAAAATTACAAACAATTTTGCCATTCCATGAGGCTGACTTCAGGCTACTGATGCATTATTTTTGAACCTGCAGAGTATCAATCACATAATGTATGAGTTTTTCTTTTTCTAGTTATTACTCCATATTCTAAGTCTAATGGTTCGTTGGGCGATGTTGCATGTTCCTTTTGATATTGGCTATTCGTAATTCTAAGGGCTAATTGCAAAACCCACTATTGAAGTATGGTGTTAGTTGTAATTACCTCCTCAAACTTTCAATTGTTAAAATTGGACTCTCAAACTTAAAGTGTTTAAATTGGATCCCCAAGGTTACAATAATTGTAGAAATTGAATCCACATATGATAAAAATTGAACTGTCAAACTTATACAAGTGTTGCAATTTATACAATTATGTACGTTTGAAGGTCTAATTTTACTCAATTTCAACACTAATATAAGTTTGAGGGCTCAATTTTTAAAATTGAAAGTTTAAGAATGTAATTGCAACTACGGCCATACTTCAAAAGTGGTAAGAGTGGTTTTTGCAATTTGTCCTATTGTGTGTAGAAAAGAGATGAATAAGAATGCTTTTGAACTCCCATATGGGGGGATTTATCAATTTGATTAAGGTTAAAGAGTTGAATAAACTTAATCCCATTGAAATTGTGGAAGAGTTAGTTAGACAATTCAGATAATAGACAGTAGAAATTAAAACAAAATTCTAAAAGAAGACAATTACAAAACCGTGTAGTTACGATCATTACTTTCAAACTAGTATGTCTCTCTTCTATCTATTTCTAAGCATCATCCAAATTTGCAGTTTCGAAAATGTAAGATTTCTCAGTCCACATTTTCCAACCTTCCAATGCCAATCCAAGCAAAGCAAAAACAAGTCTTCCAGAGCCTGAGACCTCGTGACAGTTCAAAAGGGTAATCGTTGGCGTCGTCCAGTTTCCAGAAATATTTTGCATACCCCTGATTCTGGCATCTTTACGTTGCATTCGATATAACTCTGCTAGATTTATTGAACTCGGACTCAGGAATCGGTTCTTCATTGATGCTCATTTGGAGGCTATCACCATTGTTAAATCTCTATAAAGATGGCAATTATGCACTTTATTAACGTGGCTTGAGTTCCAACTTGTAAGCTCGTACTTCCATGGGAGGGATATGCAATTGCCCTTCATGAGCAATATCCCCAGACTGTTCATTGTATCCGAGCATTTCTGTGTCTTCATGCAGCAGATTTAAGGAAGTTGCCCGCCAGTTCGATACTGCAAGCCCCTTAAACATGTTGAATATATTGAAAGGCTCATCAGAAACCCTAGTACAATTTGATCTGGCTGTCTTACAGTATGATGAATCCCAGTGTCTCCTATGAAATATTAAAAGAAATCGCAGATCTTCTGGCAATTGTTGAGAGTATTTCAGAGGACGAGGAACTTTAAAGCTGACTATATGCAAGTCACATGGCAAAGGAGCTGTTAAAGGAGAGAAAGATCTTGGTGGTGGCTGCACAGATGAAGCCTGTGGTTTCTTGGCAATAAATGCGTGCAAGGGATAGTTCAATCGAGCACCAATGCAGTGGGAAAGAAGAGAAGGGCTTAAAGGAGAGTAATTAGAAACAGGATTTAGTTTTGTCGAGACATTTGACTCAAGAAGGATATGGAAAATGACATTCATTGCACGATTATCCGTCACTCCTTGCCCTAGGCCACGTCCATCATCCCTGGACAAACGACGGTCGAGCATAATCTCTAACCATCCATCTTTGAGACTTGCCACACCCAGAGACTGCCTAGAATGGACAGAGAACCTCTGACCATTGGATCCTTGCATGAATGCTAGAGATGGCATTGGATAATAATTTCCCTGCAGGGGGATTTTATCATACGACTCTCTCCGACTCATTTGGAGACCATTCAAATCAGAATAAAATATCCGCTGGTTGTCAATGTCAGTCTTGTATCTGACTATCAGTTCCCTGTCGTCGAATTCCCTGCCCAGTAGCTCGACATGATATTCCATCTCAATGTGGTGTTCCTGAATTGTATTGCCCCCACTATATAAACGAGTGCTATGGGAGATGGGAGAATTTTCCCATCCTGTCTTTGGATAAGAAAAAACTTCCTGCATCAGAGGACCCTCGGTGATAACGGTCAATCCACCTGCTTCAATGATAGATTTAGCATCACCAGTGGGTTTGAATAGGTAGGCCCCACCACCCCAGCTTGAGTACAATGCAATTTCTTCATTCACAACATTTTGTGAACCATTTTTATTAATTACTTTATGCAGCAAACCATGCTTGACATCAAATACGAGAGAATGATGCTCGTTCTTGATTTCAGCCACGTCACCATCAGCCTTTAAGCATACATAAGGTGTAGGACAAGATAATGAAGTAGACGTTGAGAAGAGTTTTAGTTTGGCTGGTTTTGGCTTTTCACAATCAAACAATCCATTTGCAATATAATATGTTTGCAATCCCAAGGCAGGAACAGAAATTTTCCAGTGAATACGATGCCTCCCAGTAAAAACCTTCGCTTTATCGTGCTGAAATTCAGGAGAAATCTGGCTTTGAACACATGTCCAGTTCGAGTCCAATACAGTAACATCTGTCCTGTTAACAATAGTCATTGCAACCTCTTCTCTCGTCTGCTCTAGAGGATTAAAAAAGACCACTGATTGATAAGTTCCTTCTTGAAGATCGATAGCTTTATGTACAGGTTGGGCATCGTATTTAGATCTCATCTGTTCTGGTTCAAACTGTGAAGGATTCTGATCGGATTTCTCATGGCGAATTCCAAGTAGTACTTCAATACCTTTAGACATGAAAATGTGCAGGTCTTGTAAAGAAGTATGCATTCGAAGCCCATAATCACGTACTACATGGTCTTTTGCTGTACCGGTGACCCCATCATGATGCTGAAAAAGAGCCAAGTTTCTTCTCGCAGCAGTCAACTTATAAGAAAACCCAAGAGGCAACTTCTCACATTGAGACCTCTGGCAAGGACCAAGCAATAAAGCTAACAACATTTCTGCAGCCCGAAGTGTTTGCTCCAGTACACGATCAACAGCCTTAAAGAAAGGCCTAGACACATAATAGCCACTCCAATAGTCCTCCTGTCTATCAGCATAAGTGAAGAAATCCCCTGACAAAGAGGGAAAACCACCGACTTGACTGGAGCCAACCTCACCAGGAAGTGAATAATTTATCTTTTCAGCCTCATCACGAAGGGTTCGAAAGTAGTCTTCCAAGGTGCCAAACTTTGCCTCAGCATTTAAACTTGGATTGGAATTAATATAATCAAATAACAACTGATAGTTCTTAAACTGAGCCTCTGCTTCATCAATGCTAATATATCGAAAATCATCTCCAAGAGGAATAAGGAGAGTATTTGTCCTATATAGTACTGATTTCTTTCTATACTGATCAAGTAACATCATTGCCCTCTCTTGAACATTTTCCTTGTTGATCTCAACAGGATCTTGTCTCCAGGGACATAGTTCATATAAAGAACCACGAGATCGGGCAAAATCAAACTGACAACAAATGGCTGGCTCTGGTCCACAAGTATGTGGAATATCATAAGAATAAAAAGGCATCATGTGCACAAAAATGTCGGTAGTTTCTTCGGCATCCCAGCTCTGTCTCCAAATGAATTCTAGATTTTTGTGCTGTGCAAGTTCCTTCTTCAGCTCATAATGGGTCCTCTGAATAAGCATGTTCTCAAAGCCCATGCGACGAAGAAGATATGCCATTGTGGGTGAATAACCGAATGGATCAATTGCCCAAGAGTTTTTTGGAACAATGCCAATTGTCTCATTCAACCACATATTCCCCTCTGCCATCTGGTTTCAATGAAAATAATTTCAGTAAAAATAATCCAAAAAGGCAATCATTGCTAGTTGGAATATAAGGCCCTTTTCTTACAATAGAAAAATACAAAAGTATGTTGTTGCTCAATGTAAATGCTACAGCAATTACTCAGTATATGTCAGCATCAAAGATTCATTAACTGTACGATTTAAATATTTAGGACTAGGCAAGCACAGCTAGTTGGAATATAAGCACCCTTTTTTTGAGATAGGTTGTTGCTCAATATAAACGCTACAGCAGTTACTTAGAATATGTCAGCATTCAAAGATTCATTTACTGTACGATTTAAATATTAATCAAAAAGCACTCTCCTGGAACTCCCCCCCAACCCATCTAAAACAGGGGAAAAGAGCACATTCTTGCTTCAGTAATCATCACATACTAATTATCAGGTAATTTTCATCGTTTCCATGTTTTGCACAACTCTCATTCATTTGATTAGAGGACTCTTTGTTCTATCCTTGTCATTTTGATTTGCAGCAAGTAAACCAGAGTAGGAGATTTTAAAATGAAGCGTGACAACTTGATATGGTGTTCCACTATTTCTCAGCCTCAAGTTGACAAATTGTTGTTCATTATGATAAGAACTAACAGAAATATAAAGTACGTTATTTTATACATAATAGATTACTAAATAAACAAGTTATGTCTATTAGTTGAACTAAATAAAGTTCATACTTCCAACGCATAATTAGCAAAGAGTTCTGGTTAAACATAAGAACAACGTCTACTTGTACTATCTAAGAAGGAAGATTTTACTTTACCTGCTCAATTATAGAAAAATAATGAGAATTGGCCTGCAAAAGAAAGGGACTGGAATGTTAATTTCCAGACAATAATACCAACGGTAATGTCTATATATATAAAAACAAATTTTAACTTGGCAGATTCCTAACCTAGGAAATTTATTCAAGTATGGTAGAGCAGAAGATCAAAATGAATAATGGTGCCCCATAATCAGTAAAATCTTTCCAAGATATGAGCAAGAAACATATAGCACAAACTTGTTTTTATATTGTAACTTGTCTAATATAAAATGCAATCCAGAGGTGTTTAGTAATTGTATGCTTAATGAAAACTTAAATATCTAGAGCATTGCTTGTAGACATTCAATTAAACAACCCTACAATAAATATTTCTTCCTGATTGACTACTCCTCACATGTTTCCATTTTGGTGTTAAGATTCTGCAGATTAGAAGTTCCGAAGGATGAACAAATGGAAATTTTATCAAAAAATCCCAGTTACCAAGCACTAAACAGAATGTTCCCAATCCATATAATAAATATATCGAACATGTGTAGCACTAGAAATACTCACGCCTGCTGTTCAAATGACCAAAAGACCTCACATGCAAGGTAAGCATATTACCTCATCATTCATCACCCAGCCACCTCCCACGATTTCTAGCTGCCCATTTTTAACTAAAGTTACAAATGATTCTCTTTTCTCTTCAGAAGCATCCCTCCACCATTTCTCCAGATAAGACATCTCTTCCCATATAAACTTCCGCCGAGATTCCTACAGATGAAAGAGGAAATTTTAAAGCAATTAAAAAGGATTTCATTCTCATTCAATTCAGCTAACTATATTTGCAATTGTACACTGCCAATCTCCAAAACAATCTGAAGCCCAAAAAAATTAGTTTACGCTTTTCTTCTAATTAATAAACACAACAGGAGAAAAGTTGTAAATAACTAAACAAAATAGTATATCCAAGATAATAGGTAACCATGATGTGTACGTTAAAATATCACATCACAACTATGGGAGCAGGAGTTCAAAGCTGCAATCTCTTCTAAGAGGACGTCTTAACCAACCTTGCCTAGGTCAGCAGGTTCTATATATATTAGGGTGCTATGTTTTGTTGACAGAAGAAACAATCTGTACAAAAAAATTAGGAATAAAACCAAAGAATTACAGAATGGATCTCCAATTGGAAAAGTAGAACAGAAAATAATTATGAAAGTGCATTAACAAAGTACACTAAGAGATGAGGCAATGAATACAACCTCAAAAAAAGTCTTCTAAGTTCCTCTTATAATTATTGGACATTCCTCTATCTCTTTCCATCTATATTTTCTGGCATGCCAACGTACTATCCAAACTTTGGATCTCCAATTTGAAAAAGTAGAGCAGAGAATAATTGTAGAAGTGCTTTAGCAAAGTACACTAAGATAAAGGACAATGAGCACAACCTCAAAAGAAATTTTCTAAGTTCCACTTATAATTCTTAGCCCTTCCTCTATTTCTCTCCATCTATAGTTTCTGGCGGACGGCACACCAACTTCCTATTCAAACTTTGAATTCTTCTTTGGATTTGTGGCCTCATAAAATTTTAACATAAACTGGATTGATGAATTGATAATTGGATAAGTTCAAAAATGAACTAATAATTGGAAGTGCCTAAAGGCGCAGAGTAGGAAAAGGGCAGCTAGTCAAGGATTAGAAAATATGGTCCAACTCCTCACAGGTACTCCTATAATGAACATACCAGTTTGGCTAGAGGCTTCTTCCAGGATTCCTAAGCTGGATTTATCATTAGCCCTGATACCACCGAGACAAATGTACCCCATCACACTTCTTAGGTATTTTCTTTTTCCAAATCACTTTACAAAGTGAAGGCCAAAGAATGTTTATCTCCGTCAGAAAAACATAGCACAGAGATTCCACTGAAAAATCATCCAGATATACTATTTGCCAAGCAAGATTATAAGGGGGATGCAAAGAAACTGCTAATGATGGAATGGACTTCAGTCCATTCAGCAACTTCTCTATCATTTACGGCAGAGCAACACTCTCCATTACATCATTACAGTCCTCTGTAGTAATAAGATTAACATATTAAGAATTCATATTCCATAGCCAAGTCATTTCCTACCAGTCTTCATTACGGCGAATTTCACCAATATTCCTCATGAGAAACGAAAACATAAGCCAGAAACTCAGTCAAAGAAAACGCCAAAATCATCATTGTCACCCTAATTCAATAGAGACACTCAAGAAAAAAGATTAAAAAAAGAAGAAGAGAGAACAATTGATGAAGACGTTAAAACTTATAAATTCACCTGTGAAAGCGCTACAACAACGGTATCAAGTATATGACGAGACTGCCTCTCGTAGTACTCATCCACAGTCAGCTTCCAACCTGGATCGTTATGCGAATGAGGCACCACGAAAACCTTCAATTTCTCCGAATCCCACTCGTCTCCTTTGTAGGTCACTCTCCATCCTTGCTTCCAAGGACCGCCATCGATGTCGAGAAACTCAATCTTGTCGTACAAATCCTTGGTCGTAATATCCACATTAGAACTCAAAACCTCACTGTTCCAATTCTCGGACACGATCGGCTTGCGCGGCCTATGAGATCTGATAGCGTGAGATTTGAAGGGAGACGAAATCGGCTTTGGAACGCCATAGCGGAGAAGAACAATGAAAAAGAAGAAGAAGGATATCAAAAGACCGATGGTGAAGAAATTAGCAAAGATGAAGTCACGAATAGCCAGCCGCCGTCGATACTTCCGGTTGTGCTTCGGTTTAGCACTGGGTGAAACGGAAGAAAAAGGAAGAATAGAACTGGCCCAACCTCCACGACGGCCGCCACTGCCGCCGGTGAAGGAGGAGAAGGCCATTTAAGCTAATTCCTTACTCTCCCCGGAATCAGAAACTGAAGCTCCGGCTTCGATTTCATTCAATTGAAGAAGATGAGGAAATGGATCTGCGTTGATTGAAATTCAGTAACAATTAACATTTCATCGTGAAAAAATCAACCGAGTCAATTACTCAATAGTCAAGATTCAATACAGAAGAATTTCGATATCGTTCGATCTACGATTTCTGGGTCCCAACAGTGAGCAGTCGCCCTCTCAAGAATTTTGTGGCCGCGAAAAAATATAATAAGGAAAAAAGAAATCTTAGTAAGAAATTGTTTTTTGTTAATTAAATTTCCCGGGAATCTTTTGGCTGATTAAATAAATAATTATCCACACAAGAATGAGATTAATTTATATGATGTAATAATAATATCACTCTTATTCACGAAGAGAGAGAATGTTTTATCTAGGTTCTGGTGATTAAAACATATCTATGTGGTAAGCTTTCTTTCAAACAGGACTTTTTTTTTTTTCAATATTAATAAACAGTGAAATGGATTAAAAAAAAAAAAAAATTAGAGCTAGTTTGGATGGATTTGAAAAAAAAAATATTTTTAAAAAATTTTTTATTTAATTTTTTTTATAAAATTTATTTTAAATATATTTCAAACAAAATGTTTTGATTATCAAAATTAAATACTTGAAGATATATTCTAAATACATGTTTAAAAGTGTTAATCTTAATTATAAATTTTAACCTTGATTATATTTGTTTTAATTATTTTAATTTTTTTGCTAAACGCCTTCCAAATCACCTCGTTGTCCTCAAAACTTCTAATTTTGTAAATGGACCCACGTTTAATGGGACGACTTTGATGTTAAGTATTTTAACTTCGTAAACTTTAATATTCATTCCCACCACAAAATTGATTGTCCGAATTAAGAGTGCAAGTCCAAATAAAAATGGAAAAAATTTGATTGGATTGAGTTAGTTGAGTTGATTTGCACTTTTTAGTTCATTTAAATTTCATTCCTACTTTTACGCCCTATTTAATTATAGTTTCTAGTTTTTGAAAGGAAAATATGAGTTTTTGTTTGAATATGTAGTAAAAGATGGGAATAATAAGATTAATAGCAAAATACGTGAATGGTATGTGTTTGATTTTTTCGTAATACCTATTTTGCCCTTGGTTGGTTCGTATGATCGAAATATTAATTACAGTGTAAGTGAAAGCTTGTAGAGAAATAACCAAGAAAATTGTTGGATGGTCGTATTAACTAGATTATACCTATCATATTCGATTTCAAAACTGAAAATCAACGTCATCACTTGAATTTCACTACTTTCCCGATTAATTCAAAATAATTCAATTTATTCCTTATTTTTTTCTCCATATTTTTTTTTAGATTATTTTTATTTTCAAATTACATTTTATCTTAGTAATCAACAATATTTTAAATTTTTGGTCAAGAAAATTTCGTATTGAGATCACATCTTAATGGTTTTCATTATTTTATACATATTTTGATCAAATTTGTTGTAATATTTTTCATATTTCATTTAACGGTCTATATCATTGATATATTATTATATTATTATGTTTATTTTAGAGTTTTTGAAATATATTCACAATCTCAACAAAAGTGGTTATCTACAGCTAAATAATTTTGGCTTATAGTATTTTCTTTTGATTTCTTCCGAAGGTATTGTTTTTGCTATGGCTTTACAACGACTTAGACTCTTGTTTAATGGTAGACTGGATGAAAAGTCACATTATCATGATTTTCGAATTGTTGAGGCATATATTCAATGAGATTCATCATCCTTAACAATTTGTTGAATATATCCATGGTAAGCTTTTTCATCTAGCAATCTAAGTATATCTCGTTGACAGTGATTCCAATGGTTCGAATCTGATTAATTAGGATTGTTAAAGACAATGATATTTTGTGGTTGATGACAGTTTTATATGACTCCCCCATAATGATTTATGTGTAGTGGTTAACCACGCCTCTTCAAGTAATTCGATGTATTTCAATAATGAGTTAGCAAGAACTGATTATTCTCCCAAACCTTCAGAATGTGTTTATGAAATTATTGATTTTCAAGATTTTGAGTCTTGTCATTCTGGTATTTCGATTCACTTTGTAGGAGTAATTTGTATTTCTGAATGGCTAGGGTGATTTACTTTTGCCCTTTTTCTACCTGAAGGTGGTTTGTAAAAACCCTAATTTATTTTGATTTGAAATATTTGTTTTAGTTTTGAATTATTTTCTTTTAATTGAAACTTTATTTAGGGTGATGATAATTTATTGTAAGTGAGATAAGACACTTTGTCATAATGCATTATGCAATGTAATAATTATGTGGGTAGAATGTATTTGGTTTTTGGAATGGTTTTGAAACCCTCTACTTCCCTATTTTTTAATGTTATCCATGAGGGGTTTATTGTGAGTAATTTTGGCAATTTCTACTCATTATTTTTTAATTATTTAATTCTGAAGGTGTTTATGAAATTATTGATTTTCAAGATTTTGAGTCTTGTCATTCTGGTATTTCGATTCACTTTGTAGGAGTAATTTGTATTTCTGAATGGCTAGGGTGATTTACTTTTGCCCTTTTTCTACCTGAAGGTGGTTTGTAAAAACCCTAATTTATTTTGATTTGAAATATTTGTTTTAGTTTTGAATTATTTTCTTTTAATTGAAACTTTATTTAGGGTGATGATAATTTATTGTAAGTGAGATAAGACACTTTGTCATAATGCATTATGCAATGTAATAATTATGTGGGTAGAATGTATTTGGTTTTTGGAATGGTTTTGAAACCCTCTACTTCCCTATTTTTTAATGTTATCCATGAGGGGTTTATTGTGAGTAATTTTGGCAATTTCTACTCATTATTTTTTAATTATTTAATTCTATTTACTATTTTTACAAACTAAACCTTTTTTTCGATATAGAACATTCATGTCGATAAAATGATTTGAACCCCCTTTTTTTATTATTTTATATTTTACCACGCAAGACGACTAGGATCAAATGGTTTACAATAATGCTAAGAAAGAAGAAGATCGAGACCATTCTTTTTGAGACAAAGGGCTTGACTTCTATCGGGTCAACTGGAGCTATATTCAAGGAAGTTATGGACTGGAATCAGAGAAAGAGGCGAAAGAAGCAATCCATAGAAAGATTTGGCGCCGCTCGCGATTCACAGTTAGTGGTGGAACAGGTCGTAGGGAATCCTTTTCTTCTCGCTAACGATCGGCGAGCTAGTCATTCCCCGCGCTGTAGTAGCTTGAAAGGTAGAAAGAGGAGCTGCAACAATAGCTTTAGCTGGAGCTGCTGTCAGTATCGGAAACGTTTTCAGTTCATTAATTCATTCCGTCGCAAGAAAAAAATTCCAGGTACTAGACATCCCGACTTCCTTCAACGGGAGCGGTAGCTGTTTCATTCCTTTTGGGGATCCATAGGTTTTTGTGAAAGGGATGCCCCCCAGATCTGACATGTCGCTTGTCGAAAGCAATAATGTTACGATCATCTCCCATGTCCGGAAGGTGGGGTGAATTTTCATTTTTACCTGGTCAGCCTTTTTTGAAACTTATGTTTCATCTCAGTATTATTTAGGGTAGAAAGCTGTTTAAGAAAGGTTAGAGATGGAAGAAGGTGATAACTAATTATCTGTAGCTTAGTTAGAAAGGGATGTAGTACCTAGTGCTTTTCAATCCTCTGGAAGCAAAGCTTTGTGCTTGGAGAATTATCCAAGACATCGTCCCGACTAAACTCAACATCATTAAAAGAAAGGGTAAATACTAAATACTAATCCTTTGTGTCTATTTTGCAGGAAAGATGTGGAGTCTACTTCGTATGCGCTTTGGACTTCCATACACTGAACATGTTTCTAGCGATTCACATGGCATCATCAAATAAGGGTATTATTTGCCTCTCCTATCTTCCTAACATCTGGCCCCTCCCTTCTGTTTATAGGGGGTTTTGGTCGCCATCTAATATCTGGGGTTAATGGTTGATAAGCTCGAGGAAAATGATGGGTGCAAGGCCATCACTATCTTCTGGTGCCTTTTGAGCTATCAGAATTCTATTAACGACGATGGGATCAAAGCGTCTCTGGAGCAATTTTAAGGTAATTTTATCATCTATCTCGACCAGCCTCTTCATAGGCTCTTTTCTGTTTTGCAGTCTACTCGTATAGAGAGTTCAGTGAGTCATGCTTCATGGTGCCCTTTGATGCCTCATGCAGGGGTGGTTCAAACAAAATGATAGACCTGAAAAAGCCCAACCTAACCTAACCCAACACACATACGGTTTCAGTTCGGTTGAGTTCAAATAAATGCAAATTTTATGCATTGGGTTGGTTCATGAGTTTACCCAAAATAACCCAAACCAACTCAAACATATTATTAATTTTTAAAAAGTATGTTCTTTTTTAACTTAACAATTATACATACATATATTTATTTTAATTTTTATTAAATTCCATGATCTTTTTGGATAATGTATTCTCCAACAACTCCTAAAAACAGTTTTTTAGCACTTTGGAAAGAAAATTTTCATAATATAAATTAACATTGAGTTTGTTAATCTTCATGCAATATAAAAAAAATAATTAAATAAAATTTTTACATATTAATATTTTAGTTATTTTTTTGGAACGAAAAATTTAAATAAATAACCGAGTAATCCGAACCAACCAAACCCAAATGTTTCATGGTTGGGTTCATTATTCAATAAAGGTTATTTGGGTTGAAAAAATTTAAAACTCGAACAATTGGTTTAGGTCTAAAAAGAGTTTCAACACAACCTAACCCAACCCACGAACATCCCTAACTTCATGGAACTCTAGAAAGCATATTGTGGTGGCGTGGGATGGGTGTTCGTGACTCCCTTGAGGCCTATTTGTGCTGGTTTTTGAAAAATCTCTCAGGAATGGTTCAGCTATCATTGAGGGTCTTAAACACCTTAATTCTCCTATTTTCTCCCTTCCCTAGGCTATCATGGTTGAATCTGATTCTTGAGAGGTGGTAAACTTGATTAACAACTGTTTTGTCAAACTATATTGAAGTGAAGAATTCAGTTGATTAGATTGGCTTTTTGGCGAGGTGTCTAGAAATTGCCTCTTTCTCTTTTTGTCCTCATGCTCAAAATCGGTTCGCTCACTGTGTAATCCGTTATGTTGTCGATTTTTCGAATTCATTTGGTTTTTATTATTCTTCCATTTCGTAAGATTTTAGGAGGTGTTGGGACTTTTCCTTAGTTGGATTATGGATGTTATTAATGTTACCTTTCTTTTCTGTTGCCCTCCTCGTTCCAAGGTGTAATGAAGTTTTTTCTAAAAAACAAAATTAAGGATTTAAACATGTAACTAAAGAAAAAAAAAAGTAGCTAAATATTAAATTGAATTTTGTATGGGGGAAAAATGTTATATGTACTACATTAATGAAAGTGAACTTTTAGCATAAGGTATACTTGAGTTTTATTAACTCCCGACCTCAAGATTTTTCTATTTGCATCGATATGATTAATATGAATTTATTTAAGAGAATTAACAAGATATTTTATTTGTTAATTTTTTAAAACTATATTAAGATCTAATTAGTTGACTTGAAAAAGAAAAGGCAGAAAGTCAATGCTGTATTCAGTTCATGAGAAAACATCGGTTGCCATTTTGTAATTAACACAAATCGAGAGAATTATTACAAAAACAGCCTCATATATTATTCCATCTAATTTGTATGATAATAATAATTATTATTTTGTAGGAAAACTAAAATAAAAAGCATCGATAGCTTGAAATGTTATTAGTGAGACATGTTTTATTTTAGTCTGGTTAAAATTTAGTCTTTCATACCATTGATAAATCTTAAAAATTAATTCATGCTATTAATTTATTCTTAAATTTCCCCACCCCAAAAGAAATTTTTATTAACATTCAATTTAATTTTATGTCTTATAGATGGCTTATCTTTTAAGAGGTTGTTGAGGCTTTGAGTTGGTTAATATAGTTAGTAGTTATTATAATATTTAGTTATAATAATCTATTTGAGTACATATATACTATTGTCTAGGTTACAAATGAGGAGAGATAATGGTTATGAAATAATAAACATGGTAGTCAATAAAAGCTTTCAAATAGTTTTATTATAGTTAAGTGTGAGTTATAATAATTAAAAACTTCAACTATTATAATAGGAGGTCTAGACATTGAGTGGGATATAGTAGCCCACTCTACTCAAAAGTAAGTTGGGATCCAAACGCCTTTTAAAGAGTGTCTAATATATATGACAATCTTATATCTCATTGAAATTCGAATTTTTTTATTTTTGTCTAATAGATTGTTTACATATTTGACTTTTATTTAAATTGAGAGATTCTTTAGATACAAAATTGAAAGTTTAAAGTCTCATTACACACAAAATTCAATTGACTTTTATTATTATTATTATTATTTGTCAAATACTTGTTGAACACAAAATTGAAAATTTAGGAATATGTTGGACACGCTTAAAGTTTAGAAATATATTAGGTACAAGATCGAAAGTTTAGAGATCCATCAAACACTTCTGAAAATCTAAAAATTTTATAAACATAAACTTAAAAGTTCATGAACTAAATTCTCCTAAATTTTTTTTTTCCTCTATTTAATAAGACATGGAGTTGAGCTAAATTTTGATGATCTAAAGGTTATTTGAATTTAGTTAGGAAGTCTTTAATATACCTCCCTATTCTTATCACCAATTACCTTTTTTTAGGACCCAATAACCCTTTTTAGTTCAACTTGATTTGGAGGTATATGGGGATTCGGATTTTATCATTATTATTATTATTTTGGTAATTTTTTAATTTAATTTATATGACATAAATTTTTTGGCCCCACCTAAGTCAGTCACCGCATGACACATGCGATGGGAGAGTGTTGCAAGCAAATGTGTTAAAGCATCTTAAAGGCATGGACAATGTCAGACAACATGGTGTGTGCTGACACTACACCCTTCCCCATGGGCCAAGGCTATAGGTTCAAGTTACCACCTACCATGCATAACTAACTTGGCATGGATTCTTAAACTATCATGCTTCAATATGCCCAAATGGATAGATATTCGGGAAGTCTGTCTAAATGACATCTCCATGCTTTGGGTAGCATTGTGAAGCACCAATGAGACTCGATAGTTCTCATTTGGCATGATATTTGTCTCATATCTCCTTACAAGCGTTGTAATGGAATGGTAGAAGTTTGATAAGCACCTATGCCCCGTCGAAAGGAGCGTTCGTGAGTTGGGTTAAATTACTTTTTAGACTCAATCCAATTGTTCAGGTTATAAGTTTTTTTCAATCCAAATAACTCTTATTAAATAATGAACCCAACCCAACCATGACACATTTTAGATTGGGTTACTTGGAGTTATTTGGGTCATTGTTTAAATTTTTGTATTAAAAAGAGTAAAATATAAATATGTAAAAAAGTTATTTCATTATGAGTTAAGATTAACCATTCAATTTCTATTTATAATAAGAAAGGGTTCTTTCAAAAGCGTTAAAATAGAATAGTTGTTGAAGAATAAATAATAAAAAGATAAAATTAAGTAAATTTATAATAAATATAGAGTAATTGTTTTAAACGGCAAAATCGTTGAAAATATTTTCAAATACAGCAAAATGTCATTGTCTATCAGTGAAAAAAAGTGATAGACATGATAGATGTCTATTAGGAGACATTCTATGGGATTGACTTCATAAATGGAAATTACTAAACTTAATTGTTTAAAACTCTTGAACAAAAAAAAAAAATCTTTTATTTGGATTGCTCATTTCGAAATCAATCTTTTCTTTCACTTAATTACTAATTACTATTAATTTGAAACTTGATAATTAAGCAAAACATTAAGACTCTTCATCAACAATTTGTACCATTATCCTACTACTTCAGTGTGTTCAAACGACAGTATAAAACCCTCTTGTTAAAGCAAAATTTTAAACTAAGAAAACATTCAAAAATATTAAGAATGGACATCTTAGAAAGTATCAATGTAAATTGACATTGAATATCCATAAAAGTATTTAGCAATAATTCAAATAATTCATCTATCCCTAGAACAATGAGAAACTCAACCTAACATGGCTTCCATAGATAGAACCATAGCTAGAATGCAAAAATACATAAAATAATACAAGATATAAAAGGAAAAAAAAAAAAAGTGTTTGTTTCAGTCCCATATCCGTGGTGGAATTTGGCCATCCAATGCTCTTCAATAGGCTCTAACATCAAAGACCCTCTAAAATCTGCTTAGAACTCTCTCTCTAAGTCTCAAAAACTCCAAACCTCAAATATGGTGGTCGCCTACAAACCTTAGATTAAATAGAAAAAGTTTTCCTAAAATACAATTTCTTTCCAAAAATAGATTGGCGTTGCGGCACCACCTTACAGTGTCGTGGTGATTTTACTTGGTAGGTGATATTTGTCTATTTGTGGTGCCATTCCACAACATTGCAGTGCACCCAAAAGTGTATACTCTTGAGTTAGGGTGGCACACGCAGTGCCGTGGAGCGCTACGGTGCCCTTTTTTTGGGTAAATTAACATAGCTCCCTTCCCTATTTTTGAGATTTAGCCCATTCTTGTCTTTATTAGACAAAATTGATTTGTTTTCACTACCTTTAATTCCAACTCTCTTTTTTTTTTTTTTTTTGGCTCAAATTCTAAAATTCACTAGCAAACAACATCAAATCTAACAATATTAAGCATAAACAACTTCAAATAAAAGACAAATAAAACATTGTTTATGTACTTTTCATATAGCAGAGTGAAGCTTAGTTGCATACAAAATGAAGTCCCGTTGAGAATGAAAAAACCTCATCCAAGGTTCAACAAACCCACAAAGGTCATTCAAAGTAAATTGAGACTAAAACTTTCCTTAAAACTATGATCGAGTCTAGAACCATGGTGCCACATTGTTAAAAGAAGTATGGCCATAATACGTGACACTAACTTCCCACAACTAGTAAAAAAAAGGGACCAAATGTTAGGATTAAACTGTTACCCTACCCTACCCAAATAGTTGAAGTGCATTTAAACATGATCAAAATCTTAAGAGAAATTATTAAGGGAAAAAAAGCTCCAGAAAGCACAGATACTTTTAAGAGAAATTATTTTAAATGACAAAATTATTAAAAATATTTATAAATAATAGCAAAATATCACTGTCTATTGTGATCTATCACAGAAATTTTTTTATATTTATAAATATTTTAGTTGATTTTTCTATATTTGAAAACAACCTTACTTTTAAATACATAATAATGTCCTAACATCTAATAATTTTTTTTGGTATGACTATTATTTTCCTAATTAGTATTTATTTTTTTTAGAAAAATGAAAAAAATGGGTAAAAAACTTTTTAACGGTTAAACTAAGGACTCTTTTCAAATATAGCAAAATGAATCAACTATTTATAAATATAGAAAAAATTAACTATCTATCTGCGATAAACCATAAACTTTTATCTAAACTGCGATAGACTTCTATCGCTCACATTGCTCGCTTTCTATGTTTATAAATAGTTTGATATTTTTTTATTTATAATAATTTTTCTTAAATTAAACTTATTAAAATATGCAATAGGAACTTTCTAAAATTTTGAGTAAAATCGAGCTACCTCTTGTAAATATGTAATAAAAGTACAAAATCACATTCAACGTACAAAAAAACTGGGGACGAAAAAGGAAAAACTGTCGAATTAGTGGGGTCAATTTTTCTTGTGGGTTTCAATATTTGTTCTGATATTTTACAAAGCCAGCCGCGCTAAGCAACCAAAACACTCCACGAGGAAACGGAGCTCAACAGGCAGATCGGCGGGCGAACTCTCGTTCTGCACCGGCGATTTGCTTCTTTGCAGCTTTACAGTCCTATTATCTCAACGGTAATTCAAATCCCTTCTTCCAGTTACTTCTGAATTTTGCTTTATGCTGTTTGATTTATCGTCGATAGACTATTTCCAGATCTGTTTCTGTTTTGATTTCCGCAGTGTGTAAAGCCTTTTAGTTTGTTCATTTCGTTTACCCTTTTGCTCAAATTGAGGTGGGTCTGTCTGTATTCGTGTCAATAAAGCTCGATCTAGAAGTGAATTTGTATTTTGAGTGAGCGTATAGGATTTTTGTTAATGTTTGTCTGTAAATATTGTCACGAACGTGTATTTTGCAACTTTGTACAGGATAATTCATTTTTAGCGTTTAAACATAAGCATTGTGCATCATATGGGTTGTTTCTTTTTGTTAGATCTGCAATGGGTACCTGGAATTGGAAAAGAAGCACCTCTTAATTGGTTATAGTTTATGAAGTTGCATCGATTTTGCATAGTATTTTGATCTAGATTCTTTTCTATTATAGATAAATATACAAGGATACTTGCTAGAGCTTGGAGAAGAAAGTTAAAAGGAATTAGTAGAGTGAAAAGATATCCTGTACAATGTCTTCACAAAAGATTGAAACTGGCCATCAAGACATGATCCATGATGTACAAATGGATTATTATGGCAAACGCGTAGCAACAGCTTCCTCTGATTTTACCATTAAGATTGTTAGCGTTAGCAAAAGCACTGGTTCACAACTCTTAGCTACATTGAGTGGTCATAAAGGCCCAGTTTGGCAAGTTGCTTGGGCGCACCCGAAGTTTGGTTCAATGGTAGCTTCCAGCTCTTATGATGGTCAAGTGATAATCTGGAAGGAAGGAAATCAAAATCAATGGTCACAGGCTCATGTTTTTAATGCACACAAGTCTTCGGTGAACTCTATTGCCTGGGCACCACATGAACTTGGCCTCTGTTTGGCCTGTGGATCATCTGATGGAAATATATCGGTCTTTATTGCCAGATCTGATGGTGGCTGGGACAACAATCAAATCGAACACGCCCACCCTGTTGGAGTGACCTCAGTTTCATGGGGCCCTACGACGGCTCCAGGTTCCTTAGTTGGATCCAGTTTGGAGGACCCTGTTTGGAAACTAGCTTCTGGGGGCTTTGATAGTACCGTGAAGGTGTGGACGCTAAAAGATGGAAGCTGGAGGAGGGATTCCTCCCCTGCCCTTCAGATGCACACTGATTGGGTGAGGGATGTGGCTTGGTCGCCAAACCTAGGGCTTCAAAAATCCACCATTGCAAGTGGTTCTCAGGATGGGACAGTGATTATTTGGTCTGTTACAAAGGAAGGAGGGAAATGGGATGGTACCGTGATGAATGATTTTAAGACTCCAATCTGGAAGGTTTCATGGTCATTGACTGGAGACTTGTTGGCTGTTGCTGATGGGAATAACCATATTACTTTGTGGAAAGAAGCAGTTGATGGTAAATGGCAACAAGTAACTACAGTTGAGCCTTAGGTTATTCATTGTTAGTCTTTGTCATTTCATTATGTTTTGTGTCTTGTCAGAAGCATGTTGTTCAATATTGTTAAACACTTTCCCTGTATTTAGTTCACAATCTTTTGTACTATCATTGCATGTTTTCATAACTTCTAATCATATTTTGAGGGTGAGAAATGAGTAATATTTTCTGTTTTTATTTAAATTCCCTGGTTCTGGCCTTTTCATTGATCAACTGCTAGAAATAGAATTCTATTCTGTAATGTTTTTCTTTTTTTAAAAAAAATAATAGGAAAAAATCAAACTTCTCTTAAGAAAAAGTGGAAGAAAAATAAAAAGCCCTTTGCCACAGGAGAGAGACGCTTGCAACTAAACAGGGTAGACAAACAAAAAGAACAGCCTACAATTACAAGTAAGCACACTCTAGTTGTGAGTGATGAGAAAAATCCTTGAACAAGTCTGAGACCAACACCTTTTGAAAGGCACAGCATTTCAGACCTTGTCCCATAAAATATATCTATTGTAAAAACTGTAGTGTACATATTTTTATATCACGTTATTCTGATTTATAGAAATAAAATTTATGGTACCTAGTGTTAAATCATCTAGACCTCAAAATTTAAACAGATAGGTTAGGTACATCTGATCTTTTTTATATATTTTAGATCTCCCTCTCACTTGTGGACTTGGAATTTAGCATTAAACCCAAATGCTAATGAACTGACATTGTAAAGGTTCAAATTTAGGTCCTCTAACTTTTACACAAAAGCACCACCACTTCGCCTAAGCTTATCGGATAGGGTAATAAAAGATCTATACATATTTCTAACACTTGGTAAAAGCATGCATGCTCAAAAAGTTGTTTGACTGAATTTTGCAATTTCCTTCTTTATGTATCATAACTCTCTTCTTCTGTTTCATTGTATGGAAAGTTGGAAGCATTAGTCAGTGTCTTCTAAATGGCATAAAGGCACATGTTATTTGTATGAAAAAGTATATAATCGCTCGTCATATGCATCATGCTGACTTGATTTTGAATTATTTAGCTTGTATTAATGTAATGTTTGCTCTTATTGCCAGAAGGTTAAGGTTTTCTGATGGTAGAAACTAATTAGGAGCTTTATACTTATGTGCTCTAAATATATGGACTAACTTGAGTGCATTGTATTTCGAACTCTCCTCTTTGATCCTCTGAATATGTGAAGGATCCTTTCACTTCGAACAATGATTACATACCATTTCATTATTTTTTACTGACGAGGTATCTTTTAGCTTTAAATTGGTGTTTGGTGTTTGTATGTGTAAGCAATGTGGAAATTTGGGCTTTCTTCAGCTTATTATACGTATTGGCAAGTGGATGTTTAGTTAGCATATTGTTATAACAGAATCCTTGTGTATCAGTTATCCTCTGCAATTAAATTCTTCTCCAATTCATACAAGAGAAGATCTTTTGTAATTCTTAAAGAATGAATTTTAAACTCTTCTCTCATTGCTCATGTCTTAGTAATATGGCATCAAGGTCATAAAGCCCAAATAGGTGTTCAGTCCAAAAGAGGCACTATCTTGAAGAGACATGTTGAGAATCTCATATTGAAAAGATAGGAAGATCTCGCAATTTTTATAAGATACATGAGTTACTTCTCTTATTCCCGATTGATTTTGAGATGAAACTGAATACTTATTTACTATAGTATCAGTGTAGAAGATGGCATAATGTTTACCATTCATGGTTCAAGTGGCTAAAATTTAGTATGATAATACTTTGAACAGAAGAGGGCTGGAATTTCTTATGTTGTAGAGAATACATCAGAAGGATAAGCATCTCCTCAACTGCCTGTTACATTGAATTGACATGATGCATCACTCTGTAAGATCCTGAGCCACATGATTTCCCCCTGCTGGCTTGCATGTATGGGGAAAAACACACTTCTTACACATTGTTTGAAAGTTTTCTTATGAGACAGTTTCTAGGAGTTGTGTGTATAGGTGTACTGTAAAGGTCAAAGTTACTAGTGTGTGCATGAAGCATAGGAAAACTTCAGTTATTTGGAAAAACAACAAGAGACTGTTATTTGGATAACGAGAGACTGTTATTTGTACTGTTAATTCCAAGTTACTTCTGATCCATGTTCAAATTTTCAAGGTCTCTGAGTTCCCTTGAAATTTTGAGGTTAACTGGGAGTTAGTGGTGCATCTAGTAGAATTTTTGAGGTTTAGGGATTGAGAGCTTGAGATTATGTAACAAAACTCTGTTGGCTAAGAGGTTATGACATTTCTTCGTGGAGTTGATACTTTGTGGTAGGGTGCAAGTAAACATCGAAAAACTACTCAAGCTAACCAAAATAGTTGTCAGCAAGTCGGACTACTTTTAGCCCAAATCAATCAACTATATGTGTGTGTGTCAAGAATTAAATCTTAGAACACAAATGGACGATTGCCATTAGTGTCATATTAGGAATTTGTAGCACCCCCAGTCTTGCTCAACGTCCAATTCTAATTCTTATTTGCAATGGCGAACAGCCCTGGACCAAACCAAATATGGGAGATTGTGTGAGGATGTCTAGGAGGGGGCTCAGTTTGGTCTGTTTCTTACACAATAATAATAAATAAAATTAATTAATTAAATTCTAGTTCTCATCACTCCCCTTGAGTTATTGTGATACATTTTTTACAAAAAAAAATATAGACCTCATTTAACAACGGTTATGTGCTTTTAAATTTTGTTTGATTTCTAACGATTCTTTTACTATGATTTTCACATGTCTTAGAAAACATTTAAATTCTTAGCTAAATTTTAAATCTTTTAAAGAGTATTTATTGTCTGTTTAAGTTTTCTAAAAATAGCTTAAATCATATAAATATTATTAGATAATAGATAACAAAAGAAAGAAATATATAGGTAATGTAGTATTAGCTAAACTAAAAAAACAATAATATAAATAATTATCAAATGGAGCTTTTTCAAGTGCGAATATGTAAAAATCTTGACGACTTGATGTGAGGAGTGATGTGTTTAACTAATGCTTTGGTATTTGTATTCATGTCTATCATTTTGCTATTATCCAAATTCCAAAAATGCAAACAATTTTCAACCCTTTTCTCAATCTCTCCTGATAAAATGGACTCTATTGAGGATTGATGTGTTTAACTAATGCTTTGGTATTAGTATTCATGGCTTCCATTGTGCTATTATCCTAACTCCAAAATCATATAGCCAATTTCACTCTTTTCCTTATCTCTTCTTAGGTATTTATTAGGATAGATATGTTTAGCTAATGCTTTGGTATTATATTCATGGCTGTCATTTTGCTATCATATTCAAATTCCAAAACTAAGTAGGCAATTTTCATTCTTCCCTAATCTTCTCTAATCATATGCCAAGATCTTCATGAGGATTGATATTTTTAACTAATGTCTTTGATATTGTATTCATGGCTGCCATTTTTCTATTATCTAAATTCCAAATACACATGAACAAAATTTTTAACCCTTCCCCTAATTTCTTCTCATTAAGTGCTATGAAAACTCATTATTATTGTTTTCCAGGTTTGGTTTTCAATCAATGAAGTTCATTTGGACTTAACAAGGGCCATGTTTTAGAGATTTTTGGGACATGTTAAAAATGATGTTAAAGAAAAGTAAAAAAAAAACCCTAACAATGCGACTAATCAATTCTAGGTTGGGTTGGGTTCAAATAAATGAAAAATTTATGGTTTGAGTTGGTTCATGAATTTACTTAAAACAACTCAAACCAACAAACCAACCCAATCTTAGTATTAAATTTAAAATGTATATTTTTTTTTTTTACTTATGGTAAGATTATTTATACATATATTTAATTTTATAATTTTTTAAAAATAATTTATTCTTCCAACAACTCCAATAAATAAATTTTTGTAACAACTTAAAAAAAAAAATCGTAATATAAATTAAAATTGAGTGACTAATTATTTCATATATGAAAATAATTAAATAAATTTTTTTTTACCTATACCATTTTACTTGTTTCTAGAAAAATAATTTAAATAAATCACCAAACTACCCGAAAGAGCACAACCCAAAAATATTTATGGTTGAATTAGGTTGGGTTCATTATTTAATAAAAGTTATTTGGTTGAAGAAAATTTAGTAGTCGAACAACTGGATTTGATCTAAAAAGTATTTCAATTCTAATATTCGAGATACTCCTATTATTAAAAAAAAAAAAAAAAAAAAAGAAAAAACAATAATAAAGGAAAAATAATATTTATAAAATTAAAAAAAAAAAAAAAAAAAGAAAAAACAATAATAAAGGAAAAATAATATTTATAAAATTAAAAAAAAAAAAAAAAAAAAATTATGCAGAATCCATCATAAATGAAAAAATAGATTTATAAAGGTGAAATAATCATAATATGAAAAGGGGAAGTAATACAATAATTATTTCAAAGCTACGGGGTGCTAATTTGCGAAAGAAACATAACAGTAAGTCGACCCGACCCGTTGGGTTGGATTTTGTTTGACTAATCTTGATGGACACTGACATTCCACGAATGCTTTGTCTCTCAATTGTCCTTTTTAGTTGGACCACCATCCACTTCAAATCCCTATTTTGTGTTAGGAAAATATTTGTATTATGATGTTACATCATTTTCTTTAGGGGGAAAATTCCAGTTTATTAATGCAAATATGAATGGTTTGGATGAGTTCTTCCGCAAAATCTGGTTAAGGGAGCTTATTGTTATCTGAAAAATAGTACTAAAAAATAATTATCTAAAATTACAATTTTTTGGTTCTTCAAAAAATTCAATTCCTTATGCTTGGTTTGATCATTTAATTTTAGTATTAAAGTTAATAATTTTACAACTTATTCAAGTTTAATTTAAAACTGACTTTTCAAGTATTAAATATATTATTTAATGGATAAAAATATGGTAAGTTTAATTTGATGAGTTTAGAATTGTTCAAAATAATTTGTTTAGTTACTAAATGTGAATTTAAAAAAAAAAAAAAAAAAAAAACTATTTTCTTACCCCTAATTAAATATCTCAAGGTTATTATATATGTTTGTTATGTCTACTGGATAATCGTTACTTGCTTTGATACAATCAAAAGGAAAAAAAAAAAAAAAATTAAAAACAAAGAATTACATGGATTCTTACTAAATTATTAATATAGCTTTTTTAGAAAAATAAAAACTAAAACTTAATTGATAGTGATTTTATTTTTGGTTTTCTATTTTTTAAAATTATGCTTTTTTTTTTCTTCAAATTTTTCATCTTACTTAAAAACACATTTGAAAATTTTAGCCAAATTTGAATAATAAATTAAAGTTTTTAGTTGAGGTGAACAAAGTTTTATTTAATTACAAAAAATACGTACTATCAATTAAGAGGTCAAAAAATTCAAAATTTTCGGTTTGCATATTATTAAACTTAAAATAAATAAACAAACAAAATAATTTTTTAAAATTATTTTAAATTTGACTTGAACATTTATTTTTTTTCTTCAATTGTGTGTTGTTTTTCACTTTTTCGTGGATTATTCTACCCCTTGCACTATTTTTAAGAATTATTCCATTCCTATTTGAAGTTGAATGTTGAAGTCAATTGGGAGGAAAAATACCTCGACAAGACACAAATTAAATGTATATATATATATATTTGTGTACGTATCTATGTATATTACTATGAAATGTAATTTGTAACCTCAACATTTTTAAGAATATTGTTAAAATAAATTGAACTCAATAATAATTCACGTAAATAAAACGTAATCTTTTATTTGAGGGATTGGTGGTTCTACATTGTTATCTAAAAAAGAAGATTAAAAAGTGACTAAAGTAATTTTATTATTATTTAAAATAATCACGTTACATTTTAAATTAGAAATAATTTTTAAAAAATTCTCTATTCCTTCTTCCCATTTTTCCTATCTCTCCTCCCTCTACCCTCCACCCTTCTTTTCTTCCTCTCCCTTCTCTTTTTCTTACTTGAAACCTATAAAAAAGCTAGCATAAAAAAAATATATATATATATAGGTATTATATTTGGAAATAAATTCAATTAATTTAATAAAAATAATACGAATTCACCTTCAATCAATATTAGCCCAAAAAAAAGGAAGTAATGTCGATAAAAATGGGGCTACTATCTTATTAAGGATTTGGACTGAATACCCATCTAAATTTTATGAATCTTGATACCATATTAGATAATATGAGGTTCCATCTTAAATTCAATTGACAATTAAAAGTGTTATGAGTGATTTTGGACTATAGCACATAAACAACATTTAGCGAGAACATGACAATAAAGTCGAGAAGATAGTTGATGCTGAGCCTCATCAAATGCCTAGTGGGGCATGTGTAAAGCGACTATTGTAGGTCCAAAGTATAGCTAAAGTGAGGTGCTCGGTCTCGATCTCGGCCCANGGTTTTCTATTTTTTAAAATTATGCTTTTTTTTTTCTTCAAATTTTTCATCTTACTTAAAAACACATTTGAAAATTTTAGCCAAATTTGAATAATAAATTAAAGTTTTTAGTTGAGGTGAACAAAGTTTTATTTAATTACAAAAAATACGTACTATCAATTAAGAGGTCAAAAAATTCAAAATTTTCGGTTTGCATATTATTAAACTTAAAATAAATAAACAAACAAAATAATTTTTTAAAATTATTTTAAATTTGACTTGAACATTTATTTTTTTTCTTCAATTGTGTGTTGTTTTTCACTTTTTCGTGGATTATTCTACCCCTTGCACTATTTTTAAGAATTATTCCATTCCTATTTGAAGTTGAATGTTGAAGTCAATTGGGAGGAAAAATACCTCGACAAGACACAAATTAAATGTATATATATATATATTTGTGTACGTATCTATGTATATTACTATGAAATGTAATTTGTAACCTCAACATTTTTAAGAATATTGTTAAAATAAATTGAACTCAATAATAATTCACGTAAATAAAACGTAATCTTTTATTTGAGGGATTGGTGGTTCTACATTGTTATCTAAAAAAGAAGATTAAAAAGTGACTAAAGTAATTTTATTATTATTTAAAATAATCACGTTACATTTTAAATTAGAAATAATTTTTAAAAAATTCTCTATTCCTTCTTCCCATTTTTCCTATCTCTCCTCCCTCTACCCTCCACCCTTCTTTTCTTCCTCTCCCTTCTCTTTTTCTTACTTGAAACCTATAAAAAAGCTAGCATAAAAAAAATATATATATATATAGGTATTATATTTGGAAATAAATTCAATTAATTTAATAAAAATAATACGAATTCACCTTCAATCAATATTAGCCCAAAAAAAAGGAAGTAATGTCGATAAAAATGGGGCTACTATCTTATTAAGGATTTGGACTGAATACCCATCTAAATTTTATGAATCTTGATACCATATTAGATAATATGAGGTTCCATCTTAAATTCAATTGACAATTAAAAGTGTTATGAGTGATTTTGGACTATAGCACATAAACAACATTTAGCGAGAACATGACAATAAAGTCGAGAAGATAGTTGATGCTGAGCCTCATCAAATGCCTAGTGGGGCATGTGTAAAGCGACTATTGTAGGTCCAAAGTATAGCTAAAGTGAGGTGCTCGGTCTCGATCTCGGCCCAGCAAAATGTCAAATAGGGCACGCCCCTCACCGCACCTAGGCCCAAAAAATCACTCTAAAGGAAGGGTTTCTAGGTCAACTACAACTATTAATCGGATCTCTTTTCCGAATTACAAATTTAACTGCTGGTGACATGTGATGGGCAAGTGATAACTTGTAGAAATACAAGTTATTATAGCCTTTTTCTTAGAAAAATAGAGATTAAATAGAGAAGCATGCGGTAGTTTAAGCTAAATTTTACTAATAAATCTTCCTATGCGTTCTACTCTTATATTTTTATGAAGATAATAATTTTACCATTTTTTGAGCCTAAAACGCATGTTTTAACGCAGGATTATAGAACGCAAGTAACCTGTAGATTCTTAACGCAGGACTATGCGTTAGCAACCTATGACGCGTTGACATCTGCCAAACCTCTCCATGAATGCATAATTACCAAAAACGCAAGGAGCGAAAAATCAGATCAGGATCTTGAGAGATTGTCGGAAGATTGACATACATAATCTGTGGCTAAAGTGGTGGATCTAAATTGACTCGAGAATTACGCAATTAGGCAAGATGGACGCATGATATCAATTCTGCTGCCAATCAAGCAGATTTGCCATTGATTGTGAACGCAACATCTATAAAAGGGCAGTTCTGCAAGATGAGAAAGGGTTGTTCATTCTCTGAAGAATTCTAAGTGACAGCAGAGTTCTCTCCAGAACACAATCGGAGACGAATAGCTCGAGAGAGAAGAGTCTTCCCTTCGCCTGACCACTTCACAGCAGAACCTCACGCTTCCATCCCGGCAACTCAAGACATCGACGTCTTTTTCCTGCTTTCTATCTTATTTTTCTAGCTTGGTTTTAGACTTGTGTCAAGACATTGAGCTATCTAAAGTTGTATTCCGTTCATCAATCTATATTTCTTCCATGTCTACTCATTTCTCTACACTTTCCGCTTTTTACTTTGAATCCATGAGTAACTAATCTATCACAGGTTAAGGGTTGCGTTAGCATCTAAATAAGAACCATAATATAACTATTGGATCTTGTCAATTGTAATCTTATTTCGATGCTTATGTCCATCTAGCTAATCGATATAAGTCGTAATAATCAAACTGCTCGAGAGGGTAAGTGATTGTGGAACTCAATTGATAAGGCTAAGTAGTGTTGCCTAGACATAGGAACAGCCTTGACACTTAACACTCTCTTATGCATTATAGACATATAACGCATAGCGGCTGACAACCGGGAGAAGAGTCGCAAGTATGAATAGACTATCACCATGCATTTCTGATGTTAGATGTTAACCAACCCTAACCTTGTTTTTACCCATTCATTAAATTCACCTAGCTGACTTTGTTGTGTCGCATGCCTTTTCATCTTCCACATTTTATTTTAGTGTACATGTTATCGCTTTCTTTAGATTAGAAACAAACACCTTTCCTTAAATATTTATGGTTACCCCTGCAACGCATATAATCTACTTAAATAAAGAATCATCATAATCCCTGTGTTCGGCCTCAGACTCACCGAGAAAACCTACTCCTTTGCTTATACTTGAGTAAAAGATAGGAAAACTTAATAGATCACCAACGTATAGTATTAAACATAAGTAAGACGCATAGTGTGTTTAGCGCATAGTATGTGAAACACATAGGAAGCTTAATAATAATAGATAGACGCAATAACAAGTTTTGCACTTCAGATCTGCATCGCAACAGCAAATCCCCTTTTCCCTACCCTAAATCTTGCATCAACAAAATGGGTAACACATCTATGTTAGAGTGAAGTTTATAGATTTTGTAAAGTAAGATCTCACCTAATTTAATCAACAGAAGAAAAAAGGATTTAAGGACCCACCCAAAATAACAATGAGGATATTTTTAAAATTACATTGTCCACAGTCCACTTTCTTATTTTAGACCTCAAAAAATAAATATTCCTTGTTCCCACCAACCATCCACACCACACCATTTTTGTTCATTTTTCATCTTTTTTCCTTTTCCCTAAAAAAAAAAAAATTAATTAAAAAAAATTGCCCGGCATGATATATTCTTGTATTAATATGTGAAGCGAAGTCGTAAGTTATATTCACGTATTTACAAGGTTCCAAAAGCGAAGCCCAGAGATAGAAACAGAAATGGGATTTTGATTGGTAGAATCTGCGAGAGCAGGCAGTCCACATAATAGAGCGAGCGCGCCATTGAAGGGATCTTCGAAGCTCTTTTTCTTCCTTCGCTCCCATGGCGGCCTCTGCTCGAGCTTTCTTCCTGTCTCGTGTCACTGACTTTTCAATTAAGCCCCGCCTACCTCCCCAACCGCCGCCGCCGCCCCCGCCCCCGCCTTCTTTTTCCTTTTCACATCTCAGCCTTCAACGGCGGCGCTTTCCCCCTACGTCTGGTGCAACCACTGTCAGCTGCCTTATCTCCGGTGTTGATGGTGGTGGAGTTTCCGATGACTTTGTTTCTACCCGGAAGTTGAAATTCGATCGCGGATTCTCCGTAATCGCCAATATGCTTAAGCGGATTGAGCCGCTTGATACATCCGATATCTCCAAGGGCGTTTCTGATGTTGCTAAGGATTCCATGAAGCAGACTATTTCTTCCATGTTGGGTTTGCTTCCGTCGGATCAGTTTGCTGTCACCGTTAGGGTTTCCAAAAGCCCTCTCCATAACCTCCTCTCTTCGTCAATTATCACCGGGTATTTATTTGCGCTTTACCCAAGTTTGATGAAATTGTTCATGGTTAGGTGTTTTTTTCCGTGGAATTCTTTGAATTGAGACGAGTTGCTCTGTATAGGTACACTCTGTGGAACGCGGAGTATCGGTTGTCTTTGATGAGGAATTTCGATATCTCGCCGGATAATTTGATGGGCTTGGACAGGTCGAAACCACTTGAAGTATCGGATGTTGAGGAGATTCGGGTTGTCGTTGATTCCAATATGGAAGATTTGGATACAAGGCCTCGTCTCTTGACCGATTTGCCACCCGAGGCGTTGAAGTACATCCAGCAGTTGCAGTCAGAATTATCAAATCTTAAGGATGTAAGGATTTACTGAGTTGCTAACAGTATTCACTCTTCCTTATTGACAACACCTCTGTTCTATTGTCCATCCACGACTTGAACTGAATTCTCAAAATCATTTCTGCATTTCCTTTCTTCAACAAAGATGTATCATTCTATAGAAAAAAGTCAGTATCCTGAATGGGGGCAGAGCCTTACATTTGTTTTATGATTTTATTTCTAAAAATTAACAAATGAAGGGTTTCATTTACTATGTTAAGATGTAAAGGTAGGTGGATACAATTCCTCATAGTTTATACTATTCACTATGTTATTTGATGAGTGTTTCCTTTATTAATTCATACTTGCAGCGAGGAGTTACATGTTATCACTATACAGCTGAATTCTTATTTTATTATATTTATAATTTTTCTAATGTTCAATTGAATCTTTTTTATAAAGGTTTGTCATTTGTTTCGAATCAAGCTTAAATTTAAGTGTAAATTCTTCAATTAGTAATTGGTTGTCAGGTGCCAGAAATAAACCAGTTTCTGTTTGTAGACAAAGACAATATGTTAATATGTTCCAATATGTTATATTGTTAAGGGTTTGGGCTGAAGAATTATATATTTCCTCTTCACTTTCAGTTTTTTTTTTTTTTTTTTTTTTTGGTGAGCTATTTTACCTAGTTGTACAATATTTTGGAAGCATTTGCTGTTAGATTCAATCATTTAGATTAGTTTCAGTGATTATTTGACATGCAGCTAGGGGTCATAAATTTTGTAGAAAAATTATTCTATTAGGTGATATGATTCATCATAGATATGGTATGGACTCCAGTCTAGCAATCATTAGATGGACTATCAAGTTTAGTAGTATATGCTTAGATTTCAGCTTTGTGTTCAAATGTAACCTGTTATCACCTCATGTTCTTTCTTCTTTGGTTCAGTCATATTCAGGCTCCCTTAATTTACATTCAAAGGGTTAAGGCAAGATAAACTAGTGCTTGATCGCGTATATCATTCAGCATATTTTAGTTATCTGCCTTTTAGTATATTTCATTCAGTCAGGATAGGGAGGTTTTCCTTTTTATTGGCATGGAGTTAAATAAATGCTTTTTCAGACTTGTTAAATGCACGTACCCTGCACCTTAATTGAGGGAAAGAAAAAGCTTCATGACTTTATGATTCTCTGCTTTACCTTCCCATTTTTTTGTTTTGAATGTGTCAGGAACTTAATGCTCGGAAGCAAGAAAATATGCAGATAGAACATGGCAGAGGAAACAGAAACGATTTGTTAGAGTATCTGCGGTCTTTGGATTCCAATATGGTACTTCATTTTTTACTTCTGTAATTACATTGTTGTGCGTATCTGTCTTTATTTTTCATCTTGCAAGTAGGCCCAGCTGTTGAACTTCATTCTGGGGGCTCTCCTTCTTACCTCCACATTTACTACGTAGGTCACTGAACTCTGCAAACCATCTACGTTGGAGGTGGAGGAAATCATTCACGAGCTTGTTGGAAACATATTGCAAAGGTTCTTCAAAGATGATGCTAGCTCTACTTTCGTTGAGGATTCGAGTGTGGCGGATTTAGAGAAACTTGCAGATGCTGGCAATGAGTTTTGTGACACTGTAGGCACTTCTCGGGATTACCTAGCAAAGCTTTTATTCTGGTTAGTTGACAATCGTTAGCCTCTATGTTATCTTTCAGTTTATATTCCTTCTAGTTCTGGAAAAATTCTACCATGGTTAAACCTGAGTGGTCTCGTGCAAACTAAGAACTTTGAAGCTCATTTGCAACAAAAGAAATAGTGCCTGAGTAGACTTGTTTTAGGTGCCAAACAGATCTTCCGGCCCTTTTCAAGAATCTTGAAATGAGCCATGTCCATTGATCTAACTCGTTGATGGAATTTTCCTGTTTTCCTGTTGCAGGTGTATGTTATTGGGGCATCACTTGAGAAGCTTGGAGAATAGACTGCAGTTAAGCTGTGTCGTTGGGTTGTTATAAGAGAAGGAAGTGTACATTCTTCTGTACCCTACCCCCCCCGAAGAAAAAAAAAAAAATTATATTACATCTATACCTTTGTATAATTGTTTTTTTAATAAAAAGATTAATTTAGTCTCCCTTATATTTATGATTAATAAGAAAAACGTATTTTGACAGAAAATGTCAATTAGAAAAACTTAAGAAGTTTGTATTCTGAACCAGAGGAGAGTGGTAGGTGACCTGCTCTAACGCTCCCAAATCTGAGTTGATTGGAGGATTTGCATCATCCGGCTATAAGGTAATCTCGTATCCCACCGTTCATTTCTAAGCCTGAGTTTGATAATTTTTTAGTTTTAACTTTTACCTAATCAAAGTCTCTTAATCCTCTCATATTCTTTGGAGGCGTTTGGCCCACTAACTTTTTAAGTTGGTGTAAACAACTCAACTTCAATGGTAAATCCTATCGAACTTGCTTATTTGTCAGAGTAACTTCATCTTCCTTCTTTTTTTATACTTTTTACATTTACTAAGGAACTTTATCTCTCCGTTATCTCTACCTTTCACATTTACTAAGGAACCTCCATTTTGCTTTCTTAATCTACTATTCACAATTATCGAAGAATTCAATCTTACAACTCTACATCCCAAACACAAACTTACTAACTCCAATATATTAACCCTTGACTTATTAACTCCATGCGGAGGGTCAAACACCTCCTAAGTTTTTTTTTTTTTTTTTTTTTAATGTGTAGCAGTCCTGAACTTTTGTACTTTATTTTGATTTAGTCTTTGTATTTCTAAAAGGTATGTTCTCATCTTGAATTTTGCATTGGAATATACTTTCTTCATGCCGGAATTTTTATAGGCACTTCAACAATAACTTTATGCTGATATCATAATAGTTTGGGATTTATACGGTATCTTTTTAGAATCAATTTCTTGTTTTTGAAGTCCCAGCACAATGGACTTGGTAAGGGTTCCACGAAGGATTCTTTGGAAATCATTAAATTTACTTTCATGGTGGATTTGGGATGTGTTTTCAATTTGGAAGGGTTAAAATTGTTCTTAGTTCGTAAATTATATGCTGTTTGGTTACTATGTGACTTTGAGAAGAGTTCAAAAGCATTTAAAAGTACTTTGGAGAGGAAGTACTTAACTATACGGATTCTATGGTTTAATGTTTGGTTATAAGTTCAATGGACAAATTTGTTTGGAAAGCGAGGATTACCAGGTTTGGTATTTGTACAAAAGTGAGTGTAGATTTTTATTAAAATGAATGGCGTGTATGTATATTTTGTGGGATCGTTCTTATGAATGTGATGCTGGATAAAATATAATTAGTTACTCAGAAATTAAGATACCTTTTCTTTTTATTTAATTATTATTATTATTATTATTATTATTATGACAACAATGCGTGGTGTGAAAATGGATAACTCTAGGGTTGATGGAATAGCTATCGGCTTTATACCAGCTATACCAGTTTAATAAATACATGTTTTATACCGGTTGAGTTAGGTTTGTTTGGACAAAGAATTTAAAATAACTTTAAACAACTAATAACATAGTTTATTTATTTCTTTTTGAAAGGAACTAATAACAGATTATAAATAGTTACTCAAAAAGAAAAACAAACAAACAAATTATGGTCACTAATCTTAGTTGACTTAACCTAATGACAATTGGCAAGACTTTCTGATTTTGAGTTAACTTTATTTAACTAATGTATTAATTTGTTTTAAAATAATCAACCAAGAAATTGTAGTTAATTTATTTTTAGGGTTGTTTTAAATATAGAAAAATAAATTAAAATATTTATAAATATAATAAAATTTTAATGCCTATATGCGATAGACTGCAATAGATTATTTGTGTTTATCGTGGTCAGATAAACGTAATATTTTGTTATTATTTATAAATATTTTTAATAATTTTATTATTTAAAAAAAATTCCTCATTTTTATTTATATAAGCTACCAATTATTACCAAAATTTATAATTTAGCTGTCAATTGTAATAATGTTGAAACCAGTTGTAATTATTAATTAATAAAATATCAATCATGAACTACTGCGATCATCAATCTAACTATAATTAGCCGGTTTGGATTAATACAAAAGATAAATATTTTTTAAAAATTTATTTTTATTTAAATATTTTTTATAAAACCTTTTTAAATATAAAAGCTATTAACTTTTAAAATCCATTTTGAGTGGTTGTTAAACATTTGTATTTCTTTTAAAGTGATTTATTTTTTTAAATTAAACACTTAATCAATTGAAAATTTTGAACTTCCCCCATATTTGGGTATGCCGTACTAATTTTATCAAATTGCATTTAATCTTTTAAACAAAAACGATTGCATTCTTAGCCCTAACTTTAAAAATAATTTAATTTTACTATAAGTTTTCGTTTGAAAGATGGCTTAAAAAACAGTATTTATGAATTCAATGAATTATAAAACATAAGTAAAATACAAAATTTATAATATATAATTTTATCTATGACGTAGGTAAGAAGTCAATTTGCCATTTATCCCACGTTTTGCAATCAACGGACTAATTGAGCAATTTAAATTAATATTCTTATTATAAACAATAATTTAATACATTCTAAATAATTAGAAAGACAAAATTTAAAAATAATAAAAAAATAAACAGTGTTTGTGTAACATGTTCGAAAATTGAAATTCTTTTTTAATAATAAATAACTAATCTTCATTAATTAGTAATTTTGAAAGTTAATTAATTAATGATTATTATTAATTGATAACATAATTTTACGATATCAATAAACTAATGAAAATTAGTTAGTTATATTTATTAATTATTTAATCTATTTTAACACATCTAACCGATATAACTTGCTAAATAGCCTAACTCAATTGAATAGCATACAACTTGTGATAGTGACCAAGAAGTTTATAGTTGGAATTATTTGTTTCCTATTGTACTAAAGAAAAAAAATTTAGTCAATACAACTTGGTTAAATTAATTTATTATATGACAAAATTTTTTTGAGCAAATATAAATTAATTATTTTGATTAAATAAATGTTTACAAAAATTGTAATAATGAATGTGGAAAATTGTTATTCTAATCCAAAAAGTTTTTTATGGGGCAAAACTAAACCCTTTTTTAAAAACTTGTTTTTCTAACCTCTTTTTCCAACATTTTTTTAAGGTAGACCCTACATAGTGAAAAGTTTGTAATGTTACTACTATTAAGTAATAGGTGGATCATGTACTTCCGAACATATATTAGAGTCTTCTTCAAAAAATATATATATACATATATGCCTCATAAACATTGGTGGGTCGTGATGGATATCAATGAAAGGTAAAACAAGTAAATAATAATGAGGATTAAAATATTGTTATAATCAAAATGGAACTAAAAAGTCTTACAACTAAAATAAACATATCGAAAGATTAGATGGTTATCTTGTTTTTTTCAAGTTCATCCAATCATATTAAAAAATTATATCAAACAAAAGTTCGTAGAGGTTATTAGATGACGTAAAGTTCAATCTCAAAACTAATTGACCATTAGAGGAATAACCCATCTATCTTAGTAAAAATGTGAGGTACTTTGATCTTTTTAATGTTGGATTATCAATAGAGGTAACAAAAGAGGAGGTTCAACGAAACTATTAATATTTTTCAACTCGTAATGATCTCAACTCAATCAACATTTGAGTAGGAATGAAACCAAAGTATATAGAAACAAGAGTAAAGTATTAAAAGTCAACTAGAAACTAAATTTTGAGAACATTGTTTTTTTAAAAATAAATAAATAAATAATCCATATTAATTATATAGAAAAAGTAATTTAAATGGTTCCTTATTACTAACAGAGCTGTTAACTATTAACAGAAAGATGATTGGACTTCTTAATTGCATATGTGGCTTGATGATTATGCTAAGGAGGCTGCTGACCAGGACTAGGCTTTTATGTAATTTAATTTTAAAAAAACACAATTTAGCCCTAACGCAAATCACATCGCACAAAATCGTAGCCAATCGCAAAACCTGTGTTCTTTGCTCACAAACCCACTTTTATGTTCTCGCCGGCGAAGGTGAATGATTGATTTGAAATTAATGTACTCTATTAACTTAGGAAGAGGAAATCATCCACATTTTTGCTTTCTCCAGGCAAGTGCTATCTCACTACAAATAATCAATTTGGGAAAAACTATGTCACTTCAACTGGTCACAACAGCCCCCTAATTGCTCCGATCCCAAACCAAAAACAGAAGCAAACACCCAAAGCACAACTAATATTGCAGAAAAACTCCGACAAAATTTATGTGATTTCCAAGCAGAGAAGAAGGGTTTTGAGGTTTTGTGTGATTTGTGAGCACAGAAGAAGAGTTTTGCGATTGAATTTTCTATACGATTTTTCGTAAGTTCGGTTATATTAATTTAGGGCTAAATTGTGATGTTTAATTTTATATCATTACTTTGAGGGAAAAAAAAAAAACTGAATTAGCACGCCACATATGTAATTAAAAAGGTCTGGTCATCTCTCTCTTAGTATTTAAGAGTTTGCTAATAACGAGAGATCATTTAAATTTAAATCTATTCTGAAAGATTAAAGGACTAAAATGATTTCTTTTAAAAATTTAGGAACCAAATGCATCTAATCTTAAAAATTTAAGATTGAAAAAGGAATAAATGTTTTTAAATATAGCAAAATTGGAGATCGCGATAAACTTCTTATCGCTCGTCTCTATAATACTTTTATTTTTTTCTATTTATAATAATTTTACACTAAAAAAATAATTTTCTCAGTTATATATTAATCTCGGATGAAAGAATGAAAGCAACAATAACAAAGACGGTAAAATACTGAAAAAAAAGCATTTAACAATCATTTAGTAAAGAAAAAATAAAATAAGAATCCGAGAAGAAGCTCACCGTCGCCAGTGCAGAGAAAGGAAAACCTCAGATGATCGCAGTTTCAATTGAATCAGAATATAAACCAATGTATATATGCTTCTGCAGAACCAAAATCCAAAGACTTCGCGAGAAGAAAGAAGAAAACGCACAGACAATTTTCCATTTTCTAAATATAGAAACGCAATCCTGCGAGAAAATTGGATCTCCAATGGAAGAAAAAGAGAAACAAAATGAAGTACAAACAATTCCTTCCCGCCGGATGCGACCATTTCAAAGGCTACCTGTTTTCTCTCTGCGGAATCGAAACCGAGAATTTTTTTTCCAGGGTCGGAGGTTTTGATTTGGAGTACTTGGAAACCAGAATGATCTAATTCGAGAAGAGAACGGCAGAGATCGGAAGAGCAATTGGCTCGGCACCGTTTGAATATCTCGGCGATCAACTCTCGCATCTATGTTCTCCATTGCCACAAAATGTTCGATTGTGGTGGATACAAGTCGCAGTACATAGGCGGTCACAAGGAGAAATTCGTGAGGTACGTTCTCCAATTCTTGAACAAAACTAATCGATTTACACATTCGAGAGATTTTACTTTCCATGGACCTCGTAGGTTGGATGATTTGGATTCAAATTTGTCAATGCCCTCTGGAACAAGCAAAATGAAGAAATGTCGATTCAACCTAGAAGGCCTCCCACTGCCATTCATTAGCCGATCGAAGCCACAAAATGCGTCCAAATCGTTTCGAAGAGGAGTCCAAAGGAGCTCCGACGGAATCAAAACCCTAGGTCGGTCGCTCCGCTCCGGCGTGTCCAAAGTCATCTTCCCGGAGGATTTGAAAGTATCGGAACAGAAAATCTTCGATCCGCAAGACAAATCGCTCCTCTTCTGGAATAAGCTTTTCGTGCTGTGCTGTATCCTCGCCGTCTCTGTCGATCCACTCTTCTTCTACCTCCCTGTGTTCAACCATGCCTCTTACTGCCTCGGAATGGACACTCAGCTCGCCGTCACGACCACCACCGTGCGTACGGCCATCGATGTTTTCTACTTGATTCGCATGGCGTTTCAGTTCCGGACGGCTTACATTGCGCCATCGTCAAGAGTATTTGGTCGCGGCGAGCTTGTGATCGATCCGACGGAAATCGCCCAGCGGTATCTTCAGCGCTACTTTGTAGCCGATTTTCTCTCTGTTCTTCCTCTTCCTCAGGTTGGTGTTTCATAAAACCCTAGCTAATTACTAATTGATACTGAATTTCCACATTATCTTTTAGGATCATTTTAGTTGAATTTGTTTGATATATTTGTGTGTGTGTGTGATGCAGGTGGTGGTGTGGAGGTTTCTTCACAGGTCAAAAGGCTCGGAAGTTTTAGCCACCAAACAAGCATTGTTAAACATAGTGTTTCTTCAGTATATTCCCAGATTTATTAGATTTATTCCTTTGAACATAGAGCTTAAGAAGACAGCAGGTGTTTTTGCTGAAAGTGCTTGGGCTGGTGCTGCTTACTATCTCCTCTTGTACATGCTTGCCAGCCATGTAAGTAACCCCTCTCCCTTTTTCCCCAATCTCAAGTCAATTTTATAAGTTTATATGATCCTCTTTTCCTTATACATTAAAAATAAAATTTTTAAAAAAATCATTTTAACACATGATACACTGTCATTGGATATTGCTTGGCGGCAAAAAAAAAAAAAAAAAAAAAAATGAGGTCAGCCCCACTAATTTTTCTTTTCCAAATTAATTTAGTATAAGCTTTTAAGTTTGTATTAAATAAGTTTATTGATCCCGACAGATTATGATTAGTTTTTAGTTTTATAATTTTTGAAAATTAAGTTTTAGTTTTTAAAAACAAATTGATTGCTTTCAAAAATCATATTTCGTTATGTCATTATTTAAAATAATAAACAATTACTTCAAAGATTTTTTAAATCTATTTTTAACCACTCGGAGATTAAGCAAATACATAAAAAAAGTTTAAGGATCAAACACATATGTTTCTCAAAACTCGAGCATTAAAAAGAGAATCTCTCCCAACGTGTAAGGTTATATTAAATATAAATTTTTTCTTTAATAATTTAAAGAAAAATATATTGAATATGATGGAGACTTATTAAAGTTTGAAGATTTATTTGATATATTTAAAATTTGAAGATTTATTAGACTTGGAATTGAAATTCTTAAGTATCCAGTCTTAATCTTTTAAAATAATTTATAGTATCAAGTTTTCAATCTCTTAAAATTCTCAAATTTACCCATAAGGTATCAAAATTTCTCGATTTTAATTAATATAATTGTATTAAAAAAAACTAAAAATTCCTCGATTTTAATTAATATAATTGTACTAAAAAAAACTAAAAATTTCCAACTTAAGTCCTTTTGTTAGAATTTGGTGACAGAAAGTTGATGAATCAGTATGTTTTTGTTTCATATTTAGACATATATCATACTATCTAAATGCATTTTGCACATGAGACCGCCAATCAACAATTCATTTCTTCCAACTAACATGTTCATGTTGTTCAAATATGTTCATGTAAGTGATTCTAACTTAATCACACATTAGTTCGACATCTACAATTTCCTTTTGTGGCATGACTTAGTGGAGAAGTTTTAAGACATCAAAGATAAAAGAGTAAAAAACCAAAGGAAAATTCCTTAAAATAAAAATTAGAATTCTTATAATATATTTAGCCTTAATATGAGTCTACTAACTTATGTGTCTCCGATGTGTTAGCAAGGTCAATTTACATGCTTGAAGTCGCATTTTCTGTTGGCCAATGGCTAAAATAGATTTGAACAAAGTAATGTAACTAGAAAATGCAGATAGCGGGAGCATTCTGGTACTTGCTGGCAGTGGAGAGGAACGATGCATGTTGGCGCCAAGCATGCAGAAGCAGCGGAAAGTGCAACATTAACTATTTGTATTGTGGGAATAAGCACATGTCCGGTTATAAGGATTGGAGAAATATTAGCGTTAAAGTTCTCACTAAGAAATGCACCGCCGTGGGAGACAATTTGCCTTTCAACTATGGCATTTACACTCAGGCCATTTCCTCAGGCATTGTTCAGTCCAGGACTTTCTTCTCCAAGTTCTGCTATTGCTTGTGGTGGGGCTTGCAAAATTTAAGGTCTCATCTTTATACTTTTAATGCTTCTCTTTTTATCACTTCTTACCTTCTCAACTTTTGGGTTCGTGTCTAATTCAATTCTCGATTTTATTTCATATATATCTCCCTTTTTTTACCGAGTTATGAATCATATATATCTCCCTTTTTTTACCGAGTTATGAATCGACGACTCTAAATGTTCAATTTTGTATCTAATAGATAGCTATATTGGTGAATTTTAATAGATGTTAAATAGGAGTTAGAATGCAAAATCTCTTCTTGAAAGTTTCCCTTGTGTTTGGATATTGAATGTTTGACTCTTCCACAGTACACTTGGTCAGGGGCTGCTCACCAGTACCTACCCTGGGGAGGTTATCTTTTCTATCTTAATTGCAATTTCTGGGCTCCTCCTTTTTGCACTCTTGATTGGAAACATGCAAGTGAGTTTTTTGCATCCTTCTCTTTCTCCATGCTCAATCTTTTGCTCACATGGTTTTTCAAGGATGAAGTGAAAAGTACTTTCAGGTGATTAAAAGTAACTTTTCTAATACTTCATGTTGTTTGATTAGGTGTATTTTGAAAAATTGGTTAAACTAGAAATTTGTTCCCTATGATTTAGACTCAATTTTATCTTTTATACATAAAAGTTTCAATTTAGTCCTTATAGTTTAGTCAAATCCTTACAAATCGTGTTTTCTACTGTAAAACGTTACCATATGGAATACATGAACTTTCTATTACTTGGTGATAGCTGCTGTGTTGTGTTAGTTGATTGTATGTTATGGTTTAATGTTAGAAGAAAATGGTTAAGTTTTCGGGTGGGTAAAAATGGTTTAGGAACTATTTGTGAAGTTTTAACTAAACTGTAGTAGCAAAATTGTAACTTCTAGAACCATGGGGATCAAATCAAAACTAACTTCTTAGATTCAGATTGCCAAATTTTTAATGTAACCAAACCCTTAACTAGGGGTTCTTTCAAAGTGCTCTAGCTAAAAGTACTACTGTCAAGCGTCATTTTAAACTCATTTTAAGCAAACTCGAGTTGGTTATATTAATGAAATATTACATAAACCGTAGAGAATTTGCACTATGATTTTGGAGAAAGAGTACGTATATATATAGCTTGAAAGATGAATCCACAAAGACGGTGAGATTAGCTAAACTCACATCTTAAATATCGATTCAACTCCAATATCTTATATCACACGAACCTAAATCAAGATCCAAATGTTGGTAACATAATTAATGATGCTCAAAATATAATTATTGATTTCGTTTTTCTACAGACGTACCTTCAATCTCTAACCGTCCGACTTGAAGAGATGCGCATCAAGAGGAGAGACTCTGAACAATGGATGCACCATCGACTTCTTCCGCCAGACTTGAGAGAAAAAGTTAGGCGCTACGATCAGTACAAATGGCTAGAAACCAGAGGCGTTGATGAAGAGAGCTTGGTTCAAAGTTTGCCTAAAGATCTTAGGAGAGACATTAAACGACATCTCTGTCTCAATTTGGTTAGAAGGGTACGTACTAATTTCATCACTTATTACATTTTAGTTTTTTAGCACATATTAGTGTATCCAACAATTCCCCACCTCATAGTCGTTGGACTAAAACTAAAAAAAAAAAAAAAAAAAAATGTTAAATCATAAATTTGGTCCTCACGATTCGAAGAAAGTTAGAATTTAAATTCATGGTTTGTAATTTGAATTTAGTCCCCTATTTAAGAAGTTTTATCGAACCGTGATGACTAAATTTTAACTTTTAAAATAAAAAGATTAAATTCTAACTTTCCTAAATTATAGACACCAAGTTTATAATTAATAAAAAAATTCCTTTTTAAGAGTTAAAACTAGGATGAGGGTGAGTATCTTTTGGCCCTTGTAAAAAGTAGACAAAGGATTTTGGCAGTCAAATTTAGGGCCCCACTCATAAAAATAAAAAGCTCAGTTGTGGGCGATTGCAAAGTTGTATACAATAGATAAAGAATTTCGAAGCATTCAGAATTTGTTCACCTTTAAATTCAGCTAGATACAAATCCTAAATCATCGAAATTTCCTGTCTATTATATACAACTTTGTAATAGCACGAAATCAAGTTTTTTTTTGTCTTTTTTCAATGAGTGGTGCATGTTTTAACCACTTAAATTATATAATGAGTTGGCTATTACACACAGGTCCCTCTATTTGCGAACATGGATGAACGTCTTCTAGACGCAATATGCGAGAGGCTGAAGCCAACATTATACACAGAGAACACATACATAGTACGAGAGGGCGACCCAGTCGACGAAATGCTTTTCATAATCCGTGGCCGCCTAGAGAGCGTCACGACCGATGGCGGCCGGAGCGGCTTCTACAACCGCGGCGTATTAAAAGAAGGCGATTTCTGTGGCGAAGAGCTTTTAACGTGGGCCCTCGACCCCAAGTCCGGCTCCAACCTCCCCTCCTCCACTCGCACTGTCCATGCCCTTACCGAGGTTGAAGCCTTCGCCTTAGAGGCTGAGGAGCTCAAGTTCGTGGCCAGCCAGTTCCGGCGCCTGCATAGCCGGCAGGTTCAACACACCTTCAGATTCTACTCTCAGCAGTGGCGAACCTGGGCATCGTGTTTTATACAGGCGGCGTGGCGGCGGTATTTGAAGCGGAAGATTGCGGAGCTGCGTCGGAAGGAGGAGGAAGAAGAGGATGCGGCGGCGGCGGCGGCTGCGTATGGCACGTCGAGGCTTGGGGCTACAATTTTGGCGTCGAGATTTGCGGCGAATGCGCTTAGAGGGCATCGATTGAGAAATGTGAGTGGGAAGAGCTTGATTAACTTGCAGAAGCCGGCGGAGCCTGATTTTTCAGTGTATAAAGGAGAGTAAAGTAAAGGATCCTATTTTAATTTTATTTTATTTTATTTTATTTTTTTTCTCTTCTACATCCAATGTTGAAAATAGGTAAGTGTGTGAAGAGGCACTCTTGCACACACACATATGGTGGCTTCTTTCTAGAGGCCTGGGTTTTTAGTTTTTTATTTCCTTATATGTATGGTTAAATTATATCAATGTGTATTTTTTTTTTTTTTTAATAAGGAAATGTGTATTTGAGGATTAGGCTAACTATAATTTGGATCATATTATATTTATACCGTTGAAGTTATTTCAAAATTTTCATTTTTACCTTCTACTTAATCTTTTTCCTCTTTCGACATGATTATTTTTGTCCTTTTCAATTGAAACAAAGATGTACATGACATGACAATAAGTTATAGACAATACGTTATACAACATAGGTATATATTTGAGAAATAAATTAATTGTTTAATTAGTTTAATTAGTTGGTGAAAGCAAATCTCTAGTGATGAAGTTGGGTTGAGTTGGGAATAGTTATTTATGTGTTTGGGGTGCATAGTTAAACTTGGTAATAATTGTTTGTGTTTAAGGTATAGAGTTGAGTAGAGTAATTGATATATGGTGACTTTTTTGTAACTTAAAAAAATATGATTTTTTATGGGTTTTAATTTTTTTTTTAATTTTTATATTTTGTTTTTGCTTGACTTTTTTCCACCATTCAATTACTCACATATTTCCTCAAATTTTTAACACTAATTTGAGATGTTGACTCAATAAATAAAACTATATTAGACAATTTTATACATATAACTATTGCACTTGATGTAGACGAAATATTATTGTTTATATAATCAACAAACCTATAATAGACTTCAATGGTCATGGAATGTATGAGTTAAACATAAAAAGAAAAAAGATAGGATTTTCATCACTCATCAGTGGTTTATTCACATGTTCACAAAAATATATTCATTAAGATAGTCAATCTAGTCAGTCATACAAAGTCAAAGTAAAACAGTACCTCTTCCTAGATTGTGGTGTGACTATTAAGAAACGACATTCTTTTGGATGTCTCTGATAAGTAGGTCTCAAAGGATGACCCACTCTTACACAATCCCCCAATGTTAAATTACAGGCGACTATTAAACACTATAAAATAATAATTTAAATTTATATTTAAAAACATTTTTACTAGTCAATTTTTTTTTTCTTTTAGTATATGGTCGATCGAGTTGGTTGTGAGAGTTAGTCATTGGAGATAGACGACGAAGTTGGTGGTCTGAGTTGATAATTGGAGTTGGATGCTAGAGGTGATCGTCGCTAAAGTTGATCATTAGATGTGGTTTTTGTTGGAGTCAATGCCTGAGGTGAACATTGGTGTTGGTTGCTTGAGTTAGTCGTTGGAGATGAACGAAAGAGTTGGTGGTCGGAGTTAGTTGCCCGAGTTGATTGTTGTAGTTGTTTGTTATAGGCGATCATCGCCGAAGTTGATCAACAGAGGTGGTCACCTGAGGTAAGCGTTGGTATCGGTCGTTAGAAGTGGTTGTCATCATAGTTGATCATTGAAGATGGTTTTTGCCAAAGTTATTGTCAGAAGTGATTGCTTGGAGCTTGGAGTTGGTCGTGAGAAGGTGGTCATCAGAGTTGGTCATCAAATCATGCCACCGGAAGCAGCCGACGAGTGAAGCCATTGAAAACATTGGAATGAGAGATAATTGGGTTGAGTTGGTAAAAATAACTAACTTTAACTCCACCAACATTTAAAGTTGGTGCGCAAAACATAGAGTTGATTATTTTTACCAATCTCATGTTGGTAAGCAAAGTTTCCCTAAGACACTTTTCTCATATATTTAATCTATTCCTCGTTAGTATTATTGATGCTAAAATTTAGACACAGAAAACACTTCAGAGGGAAGACATGACTTGCAAAACAATTGTCTCTTATGCGATGAGAGACTTTGGGTTATAGCAAAAATTTTGGGGATAAGAATGAATCTACTCCTCAAATTATAATGATGCACTTATAGGAGAACTCTAATTTAGATGGTATAGATAAGAGTTGGGAAGTTAAATTAGGAAAACTCTAAATAAGGTTAAAAAACACTTTTGGTCCCTAAACTTTTATGAAACTGACAATTTAGTTTATGAATTGGTAACAATTTCGTTCATATACTTCTAAATTTGTACCAATTTAGTCATTAAACTTTAATAATAGTATTAATTTGGTCTATATACTTTACAACTTGTAACCATTTAATTCGTATGGTGGAAAATATCGTTGAGATGTAATGGTTTTTCTTATACACGTAGATTAATAAATTGACTAGAATTTAAATTTTTAATAAACTATAAAGACTAAGTCGTTACACAATAAAAATTGACGCCAAGTTTGAAGAGGACGCCAAGTTTGAAGAGGTTTTTCATAGTTGGAACTAAATTGTCATAAATTTCAAAGTATAAAGACCAAATTATTACTTATATTAAGGGTTAGGAACTAATTTGTTATAAATTTAAAATTACAAAGACTAAATCTTTACCCACTAAAATGAGTAAATTGTTACTTTCATAAAAGTTCAAGAAAAAACGTTTTTTAACCTCGAATAAACCGATCAAGGTAATAAGTAATACCATTATAACAATACTTGAATATTTATTTATTTTATTGAAAGTTGCTCTACCAATTGATCATAGATGTAAACATTCATTAAAATTCTAAAAGGTTGACGGTTCTTTTAATTTATATATATAAAAAAGAAACTGTTTGAAAGTTTGAAATTGGATTATGTTCTACAATTATTTATCTCTAATCTTATATAAATAATTGAATACAATAATTATAGAGATCGGAGATTAAACTTCCAATTTCAAAGAACAAAATGCATGTTAATACCACTCACTTCTAGCTTTAAATGAATATATTAAGGGAAAATAGGCGTAGCTTATCTCATAAATGTGATATAATTTGTGTTTAGCAAAACCTTATATATGAAATAATGTTATTTTCCTTAAAAGAATATATTTGGAAGCTAGTTGAATATATTCGTCCAGGTAGGGTCTATTCTATTAAACTTAAAAATTATACATTAGAATCAATTTAGTTATAAAAATATTTCCAGAAGTGGACATACCTGCTCTTAACTGTTTTTTTCCTTTTAAAGATAAACATTCTCGGTTTTCTTCTCACCTAAACATTCGGTCTTTTTCCATTTTTGCAAAAGAAAAAAATCGACAAATCTCAAGGCTTTTTTTCTTTTATCCCGCTAACAATTAAAAAAAACCATTAAAAATAATTGCAAAATTAATTCTTATGATGTCGATATATCATTTATAAGTATATTTTGGGAAGATTTTGATTTGATAAAGACTAAAATTTAAATTTTTAAGATTATAGAAACAATTTTTACTTTTTTCCTAGTATCACATCTCTTATCTAACCATAACTAAAATGGTTTAAGTCAAAATATGAATCCATGTTGAATGTATTAATTATTTTTTGTTAAAAGGATATTGAATAATAAATTAGCAATTATTTTACTAATCCGCACCGAAATCTATCCATCAAATAATAATTTTAATTCAATGAATATAAGTAAATGATATCATCTCAACTAAATTTAAAATCGTGTTGTTTTTAAAGCAAAATGGGTAAAACAATCGTTAGATTTATGAGTGAAGAATGTACTTACTTTCGTTGTAGTTTTATCATGTATTTATAATGTTGGTTGCCCTAATCCTCTTTTGTTAGGGTTTCCAAATTATCTTTTTAACCTGTCTACCTTTGTTATGGTGGGTTCTATTAGGCTGGCCTTAGCATAGGCTGAGGGCGAGCATTGTGACGTGGGCCTTCCTTTCTCGGACCTTACCTTGCTTTAGACTCCCCTTGTTTGGTATTCTACTAGGGTCAGTCTCGACCAAAGTCAATGTCAAACACCTTCTCTTTATCAAATTCGGACCTAAGATGATCCTATGGGCCAGAGCACGTGTGAGGCATGCCACATTAGGTATTTTGTGAGGCAAGGGCGAGACTCAACATGCTATCTTGGGCCAAGGTCCAAGCCAACTCCATTTTCCTAGGCCCAAATGAGTAATTTTGGAATAAAAGTAAAAGTTGGAAAATAATAGGTAAATTTTAGCCAAACACATAATGTGCAAAAGATGAACTTGAGAGACTCAAGTACAATTCAAAGACAGCCCGTGAATGGAGGTAACTTGACCATTCGACCCAACTACTATAGCTTGCCCATGACCTCTAAAGCTAAAGGCTAATCAATGCCTCTACGAGGCTTTCCCTTTGCAAGCTCTAGACTCATTCCTCTCCAGTTGGCCCGATCATGTCCCTTTGAAATCTAATTTGAAAATTGAGAAATCTTGAGTTTACCCTCTTACAAATATTTCATAATTATTTCACATAATGGAAGTTCGTTTTCCTCCTAAAAAACTTGCTACATTTTGCAGGATTTAAACTTGTGCAAGCACAACTTTTTCTTTCTTGTAGGTCGCCTAAGATCACAATTCTTTCTATTTTGTAGTTTGTCTTATCCTTGGTAACTTAAAGTTGCCTTATTCGTGATTCATAATCATAAAAGTACATTACAAATTAACTGTAGTTCACACAAAAAAGTTGAGCCAAATTTTGCCAACAACAATATTCTTATATATATATATATATATATATATATATATATATATATATATAACACTTTAGGTCCAATATATAAAAATGAAGAAGGCAATTGAAGAACGAGTAATGAATAATTAAAATTGTGAATATTGAATTTGCATTGTTTTTATCCTTCTTTTACGCAAGGGTCGGGGATGCCAGTCACGTGCCTGACCCACGCAGGGCAGTGGGAAGTGTAAAGTCCATTTACCCACTTTCTTCCTGCAAATGGACCTTCTTTGATTCTCTCCATTGGCAATCTAGGGTTTCTTTTCCCCTTCTGAATTTCTGCTTTTCTTCCTCCTCCTCCTCCTCTTCTTCTCCTTAATCACTTTCCTTCTCTTTCTCTTCTTCTGCGTTGTCGGCATGAAGCTTACAGTTAAGACCCTCAAAGGAAGTCACTTTCAAATTGAGGTTCAGCCTACAGACACCGTAAGTTTTCTTTCCTTCTCCTCCTTTTTTCAATCTTTAATTCATTCCTTGCTTCATCTTTGGTTGGCCATATAATGAAAATTTAACGGTTTCATATAGAGTATTCATATTCAATTTCTGTTGCTGCCTGTATGTCGTTTGGTGGATGATGTAAATTGGGTAGAAGGTTCTGTGAAATTTTATTTTCCTTGATGTTAGTATCGGATATATTTGGCGATTCCTTTTTTTTTTTTTTTTTTTTTTTTTTTTTTTT
>QLSR01000343.1:1207226-1220161 GCA_031780015.1 Citrullus colocynthis
CCCCCCCCCCCCCCCCCCCCCCCCTCTTTTTTTGGATAGAGGTTTATTCCCTTTAGGTTGATATTTAATGTAGCCTTTTCCTCTTATAAGAAGAGGCTAACACCCTAAAAGGATCGAGTTTAGGATTTTTATGCTGCATGCAATGGCTAGAAGAAAGACATCAAAGTACTCCATACAGAATATCTTTTATGATTTGATACTAATACAGAATGGGTAGTGTTTATTTAGCACATTAGCATTAAGAAAGCACTGAAGGCAAAAATTAACAATAGATCGATCCTTTTAGGGATAATGATGTTGAAATTGGTGTGTAGAATATTTGTTAATAAACTAAAATTGATGGATGGTAAACTTTTTTGCCTTTGTACTTCTATATAACCATTATATTTAATAATAGTAATACATGATTTAAATTTTTTATGGTTCTTATTCTAACTGAGGTTTATGTTTCATCTCTTTGTTAGCAAAAGTGTCTAGGCCTAGTTTGAGCCTTTCAGAACAGTGATGATGTCATGAGATGAAAGTCATATATCATTTAGAAAGAAATAAACTAAATGAGTGTTTGCTGTTTGTTTGTTGTTTTTTTTATTATTATTTTTAGGAATGATTTTTTTGCTTATTCTAGATCTTATACAAGTAGATGATGGACTGCAATCTTGGGAAGACAATTGTTGGCTTGCGCTTGCATGCCTTTCACTCATCTTCTCTCCATTTCAGAGGTTTTAGTTTGGGACTCTTTTATTCGAACTTGTCTTTTAGATGGCATATGAGACGTGAGGAAAATTAGGACTGGGCATTTCTGCAATCTATTTAGGAAATTATCATCTAACAACCAGGAAAACAGGTATTTGGTTGGATTTTAGTAGAAACATGTGTTCTGTGGATATTCAGGGTTTTGTTTGGACGGTGGCTTTTAGTTCAATTAATACAAATGATAAAATTTAAAAGAGGTACTATCGGATGTCCCCTAATCTTCTTGTAGGCAGTGTTGGGCTCCTTTTTGTGGGCTTGTTTTTGGTATGCCCTTGTACATTCTCTTTCATTTTTCTCAATGGAAGCTCAGTATCTTACCTTAGAAAAATCGTTTTGTACTCTTTTGTTACATTCTCCATGTCCTTGAAAGGAAAGAGGACGTTCAACCCTTGTTTGGTCAGAATTACCTTGACGGAAACTCATAGCTAAATTATGGAACATTTTTCAATTACATTGGGTTACTTCTGTTCCATCTTGGTTCACTTTTCATTTTATTTATACCCACTCCTCAAAGGGCTCGTCTAGACTCTAGATTATCTTGATGGATGCAGTTTTTGCTACTTTTATGAAATAGTAGAAGTCAGAGATAGGATTATGATACAAGCTCCCGCCAGCTTTGTCTCCTTAGTACATAGATTTGTTCTAGTAATCACATCTACAACATTACTTTATTTGCTTTATTTATTTAACAAATTTTTTGTATCATTAAATATATATGCAAGTTTGCAACATTATGTTATGTCAAATTATGTTTTTATGAGAAGTAATTGTCTATTGAATAGCTGAGCGTATGTTGGTGATTTGTCAATCAAGCTGGAAATTGTTACTTCTGCACAAGTTAAAATGTCTCTTAACATAAAAAGTATTTTTTATTTTATTTTATGTTTTATTGAATATTTTAAATTTTGTCCATCTAACTAGGTATTGGGTGTAAAGAAGAACATTGAAACTGTACAAGGAAAAGATAGTTATCCTTGTGGTCAGCAATTACTAATTCACAATGGGAAGGTTTTAAAAGATGAAACAACGCTGACAGAGAACAAGATCACCGAAGATGGTTTTCTTGTTGTTATGCTTAGTAAGGTATGTTGTGTTGCCAACTTGGATATCCTTTCACAAACAATTAAGCTGCCCTTTTGACTATTATCTTGTATCATATTTAAATGGCTATGGTGGACAATATACTACACAATAATCTTCTTTTTTATTGTGGGAATTGCTGATTAAACTCTTTGTAGTATGCTATTAGTATGCATCTTGTGGCCACAGTGGTCTATTGGTTGTTGTGTCCAACATCTTTTAACATGCGAAGTTGTATAGATTTCAGTTTAACACCCAAGGGCAAGTATTGGAATGTGTAGTACTCTTGCATGACTGATCTAATATATTTGGTAAACGACATTTTCACGTTGAGATGTCTTGTGAATAATAACTTATCTATGATTCATCTTCTGTAGGACTCCATTAAAAAAATTAAAGATAAACTAAAAAAAACTAAAAGAGAATCATTCTCTATAGGACATGAGAAAATTAATTTTGTTATTGAATGTAATCATATAACTCCTTCACTATTTAAAATGATGTCTTAAAATTATTGTTTTTAACATTTATACTTCCTAGAATGTCCAAAATAATGTTGTTCTTTGTGACATAGAATATGTCAAGATAGTCGCTTGATGTTTATATGTCATAAGTTAACATGCGTTGATATGAAACCAAATGTTTATAGAAGAGCTCTTGATCTCGATTCCATTTTTGTTAAATAGTTTCTTCATGCTGTTTAATTCTTTTGTTGGGGGTTAAGCTCTTTATTGATAGTTGTTGAGCAGGAACATTTTTGTGACTAGTTCCTCCTCCATTTGCCTTTTAGAGAGAGAGGCCGTTTTCTTTGGTTTGCGGGAGATTGTGCAATTGTGTGAGATATTTGGGGGGAGAGAAACAATATAGTTTTTTGTGGAGTGGAAAGGGACCCTAGTGAGGTTTGGTTCCTTGTTCGGTTTCATGTTTCTTTGTGGGCTTTGGTTTTGAAGATTTTTTGTAATCATTCCCTAGGCAATATCTTACTTAGTTGGTTTCCCTTCCTATGAGGGGTTTTGTGGCCTTGGTTTTTTGTATGCTTTTGCATTCTTTCATTTTTGTCTCAATGGAAGTTGTTGCTTCTATTAAAAAAAAAAAAAAAAAGAAAAAAAAAAGAAAAGGTCGTCCAATGCTGTAGGTCTTTGGAATTTGAAGCCTAGATTTGATTGTGGGATATAGTGTGAACCTTTATGTCAAATAATATCTCAATGAAAAGTTTGATGTTAACAACCAATTTGGTGTCAGATAATATCTCTATTTGTCCTATTATCCTACAAAAGGAGGGGTGATAGTTCTATTGAGCTTTCAGCTTTACATTCTTAGAAGTTAAGTATGCCACTTCGAGGATTTTAATGTAGTTAAGTGAAACCCATCAGAGCTATCCATAAGTTTTGATGTCATAGGAGATTATATCGTTAATGGTTATCCTCTCCATTATCCACTTAAATAGTGGTTGCATGTTGTCTATGGATCTTTGAAGAGTTTTGGTTGAACTTCAGGCATACGTTTAATTCATTGTCATCCTTGTTTCATATGGTTTTCAATTGTTCCGCTCATTTATTTCCTTTATACAGAGTAAAGCATCTGGTTCAACTGGGTCATCGTCTACTCAGGTTAAATATCTTTCTTTATTCATTGTATTTTCAGGTCATTACGTAATTAATGCATATTTATCTCTGAACTGGTGTCTGTATGTCTACTTGACAGACGACTACTACCAAAGCACCTACAACTACTCCAACACCAAATTCTACTACGATTCCCGAAGCTCCTACACAACCAGCGTGAGTCTATTGATGATGCCAGCTAAACTTAGTGTCCCTTACCCCTTGGCAGCATATCAGCTTGATAATTCTATATGTTTCTTTTTGATTACTTTTTCAGAGCCTCCAGGAATGTTGCTATTTCAGATGTGCCAACTGCAAAGTATGAACACGGTTTCTGCTTATTATTCTATCATTTTGTATTTATCATTTTGTATTTACAAGTTTTCCCGTAAACTCTTGGAGTTCCTTTATGTGATTAGGACAAATGCTCAAAACTTAATTAGCATAAAATATCTAATATTATGTTATGATGCAGTGCTCAAATTGATACATATGGACAAGCTGCTTCAAATTTAGTTTCTGGAAACAATCTTGAGCAGACAATTCAAGAAATAATGGATATGGGTGGTGGCAATTGGGATAGAGAAACAGTTACTCGTGCACTTCGAGCAGCCTATAATAATCCTGAGCGGGCAGTAGATTATTTGTACTCTGTACGTTGTTGCTACTTCACCAATAGTATTTTCAGCTTCTCTCTCTCTCTCTTAATAATTGTTACCAAACTTGGCTATATATTCAGGGTATTCCAGAAACTGCAGAAGTGGCAGCCCCTGTGGCTCGTCCACCAACTAGCCAGCCTATAGAAACAGGAGGTGCGACTGCTCCTCCTGTTTCTGGAGGTCCCAATTCGTCTCCCCTCAATATGTTTCCGCAGGTAAAACTTTGTACTTGATTTGAATTCTTTCCTTGTTCTTTTTAAATTCTCACTAAGAGCTAGTGTTTTAGGAGTCCGTTGCTGCTGCCGCTGGTGGTGGTGGAGGTAGCCTTGGATCTCTTGAGTTCCTTAGAAACAACCCACAGGTGTGCTTTAATTTTTCTCATTTTTCTAGTTTCTTGTTGGACTATGGTTTGGAAATGCCTAAGGCCTTCTGATCACTTTCTCATTGGTCATTATTAAGAATCATTTTGATCAGAACATGTCAGTAATCTTTGCTGCCAAGCTACTTAGCCATGGCATTTCCAGTGAAGTGTCTTGTTAATTGTAAAGATGCTCAGTCAAACTTGTCTCTTTTTGTTGTAAATAATGCTGACAAATTTGATATGTACTGTTACCATCCCTACGGATTATAGTTTCAAGCATTGCGGTCTATGGTGCAAGCAAATCCACAAATATTACAGGTCTGTGTTAGTCTTTTTTCTTTCTCATCAACTTCAAATTTGTGTATTCTTTTGGCTAGATCTAAAGTTGTGAACTTGGGCTTGGTTTCAGGCCATGCTTCAGGAGCTTGGGAAGCAGAACCCTCAACTTTTGAGATTGATCCAGGATCATCAAGCAGAGTTTCTCCAGTTAATTAATGAGCCTCTTGAGGGCTTCGAAGGGCAAGTTTTCTCGCCCATTTGTGGCCAATGTTTTTTTTTATTTGTTTATTGAAATTTATGTGACCTATCCAAATTTTCGTTTTCTTCCAGGGATCTGTTTGACCAGCCTGATCAAGACATGCCTCATGCTATCAATGTCACACCAGCTGAGCAGCAAGCAATTGAACGAGTAAGTTATCTTCGCTTATATACTTCCCAGTATCGAGCAACGATAATCAATCTATTTACTATCTTGTCACTCTTGCGTGCCTTTGTAGCTGGAAGCAATGGGGTTTGATAGGGATCAAGTCATTGAGGCATTTTTAGCTTGTGATCGCAATGAGGAATTGGCTGCCAACTATCTTTTGGAACATGGTGGCGAATTTGAGGATTAGATGGTGAACTTCATCACATTCGATGAATAGTTTTTTTTTCCGTTGTTTAGATGGATCCATGGTATTTGTTAGCATCTAAGGTTTGAAGTTTCTTGCAGTACTTCCAATAATGCTTTTCTTTTGAACATTTTAAAGTTAATTGGCACATATGAATCGTCAAATATAGAATGTTGAGAGAATAGCAATTAGATTAAGCCGTGAATGTAGCATAACAATGAGCTCAAAGCTAGTTTGCTCGTGTTAACGTTTCAGGTAGCATCGAGCATGGCGTAATTAGACATTGGAAAAGGTGGGTTTTCTTGATTTCTATTGATTATTCTTTTGAACAGAATTGAAGTTGTGTTATTCAATGAGGAAGAAAAATGAGGAAATCCCAACAGTCACTGGACGAAGGAGCACTCCAGTTCTGCTTATTGTTTATTTGTTTGGATTTGTTTGATAACATTGGTTTAAAGTTAGATTTATATTATCGATTTTTATACATCTTTTTTAGGTTAAACATGGTTTCTATTTAAGTCTTTGAACAATTTAAAATTATGTTTTGAAGTTTATCTACAAATCATTTCTAGACTAATAGTTTTAAACTATGTCTTCATATAATTTGATAAAAACAAAATGGAATTTAAGGATGCTGTATTCTCTTTTTGGCGTAGTTAATCTGGATGAGTTTTCATTTTAATAGTCCTTAAATTTTGTAATGTACTTTTATTTCTAGCATCCATTTCTTAAAAAATTATCCTAACGTCCATATTATGTCATTTAAGAAGCAAGTACATATCACATAAGATTTTTGTTGAATATAGTGAAAAAAATCATGCAATAAATTTCTATTTCGAACCAAAATTTGTAAGTATAACAATTAAGCAAAATTGGTGGCTAAGTGAAGAGGTTAAAATAAGATTAAACTATAAAATTTAAATACCCAAAATATACATTAATTCAACAATGGTGAGAAATTAAACTATGGGTCTCTAGAATGGCAATTTGCCCCATCTATTGGGGTTTCCATAAAGTTGCCATATGGACTCTTTTAGTGGCTTACCGTTCTAACTCTCAAATTTATGTTTAATATGCAAACTATAAAAATTTATTAACGTTATATTTATTCAGTTTTGAACTTCATTTTGGTCTCTGCACTATTTTTAAAATTTTTGTTTTTTATTTTTTTGTTAACATATTGATAACGATGGCATTAAGTTTCTATATTAACATACTAATATGAGTCTGTTCTGAAACCACACATGTTAAATACAAGTATTAAGATGTGAATATTAAGTCACAAGATAATATATCAAAGATTAAAGCAGAATTTGAGCACAATTTTATCTCCTTGAGTACAAGTATTGAAATTAAGTTTTGACAAGATTTTTAAGAAAAATTATTTTAAATGACAAAAGTACTGAAAATATTTACAAATAATAGCAAAATATCACAGTCTATCTATGACAGATTGAGATAGATTACTATCTGTGTTTATTGTGACACAAATAGATACAAATAGTAGTTTAATGCAATCTATTGCAACAATCAGTAAAATTTTACTATATTTATAAATATTTTAGTTCATTTTTCTATATTTGAAAAAAACCTAATTCTTAATTTAACTTAAAATTATTAGAAGATGAAAACTAGATTTTTAATACTAAAATTAAGGCTTAAAATGTCGAGGGAGATATCGTTAAACTTTTGTTGTTGATTCATTATAGTGGAAATTATAAAAAAGAAAATATTAAAACAAACATTTAAACTAATAAATAAATGTTTTATACTTCTTTATCTTAAAAAATAAAATAAAATAAAACGTTTTATACTTATTAAATAGATTAAAATACTTTATCTATATTATACACCTACAAAATATATTGGATAGCAAATTAAGATTATATTTTAGCATCCATGTCATCAACTTTTAAAATATTGCAAATATGACAAAATATTTTAAAAATTATATGTATGGCTAAAAATCACGTTATTTGATACTTATCTATTCCAAAACTACCTTCATTATTAAAATATAAAAAACTGGTAAAACAATTCGATCTCTTCTTCATTATTAGACCAGCCCTAAAATCACGTTCAACATTTCTTTTAATGCACATATTTCTCTCCTTCACGATTGTGCTCACCTTAAGATCACATTGAAAATTTTACTGGTTTTGATTTCGTCAGTCAAAAGATTTCTTGAAAATAATTTCTTTGTTTTCGATCATTTGTGTTTGACTTTTTGTTTGCAGGTATTTTATTAAGCTTCTTTATAAACACACTTTTAGAAAGTAAAGGAAACTGCTTCATCAATGTTTTTGTGGTGCATGTCTACTTGCAGTTCTTACTCTACCTCTTTTGGCTTCTCACTATTCTCATTGTCCTCAACATTCTTCTTTTTATGTTATTTCTTGTGGGTTTCCCCCCTTTTATTTGGCCAGGACAAATTGTTTTGATTTTTTAGTTTCATTTTAGATTTTGAGGTTGATTCTATATGTTGTTTGTTGAATTTTAGATTGTATATCGTTGGTGTGATATACATGATATTTCAATATAATGATATGTGTTAAAATCCTTACATTACGTTTTTTCCAAAAGCATATTATTTCAAAAGGATGATTGTGTTTTCCTTTTCAATTGAGGTGATTTGAAGAGATTGAGGAGTGTAGATTCATCAATAGGGGTCTAATTTGGGTTTTCATAGTTCATATTTTGGCTAGAGAGCGAGTAACTTACATTGTGTTTGTCATCTAATTGCTATTTGATTGCCATGCGATTGCTATATGATTGCTATCTAATTTATATTTGATTGCCATCTTTGATATTTAATTTCTATATGATAATCAAACAAACATCAATATCATAGCAATCAAACAACCATTGGATAACAAATCAGTAAAATATATCAATTAGATAGCAATTAATGCATCAAATAGTAATCATATAATAATCAGACAACAATCAGGTAACAATTAGTATCAAATAGCAATCATCCAATAATCACGTAACAATTAGTATCATTGATTAATTGATGGTAATCAAATGGTAATCCGATAGTAGTTAGATTCAATCACATATTAATTGTTGTTATGGTTAAGCTTACAATAGTTTAAGCATAGAGAATCAAATATGACTATATGATTGATATCTAATTTCTAGTCCGATTGTTATGTGAGTGCTATCTGATTGATATTTGATTTCTATCTAATTGCCATGGTTGGTAAAATTTGTAGCTTTGTATCTTTTAATATCATGGTTGGTATTATGATCTCCCATTTGATAGACTGATAAGTGATTTCCAATAAGTGATTGCTAATGATATACCGAGTAGGTTATACACACAATTTTGATAGATTGCTAAGTGATATCCAATTAAATGATACCCATGAAAGAGTAAGGGACATGACATGCAAGCGAAAGCAAATTGGATCTAACGCATTTTGATTACATCAATTTTATGGATTAAGCATGCTTGTTCATTAATCAAAAAGCGGAGTTTCAGAAACTTACTTTGACGTAGCTCAAAATTAAAGTAATCCTTTGGTTATTTCTGATCACGAACATTTCGAAGACTACAGTTAGAGTCTTCCCGCTATTCTCGGACCTTAGAATGGATAGTGGAATCCAAATTTGTGATGAAATTGAAGCTAGTATGAAGGTTTGAGAGTGTTTGAAAACGTTGGTTTTTGAGATAAAATTTAACCCAAATTTCTTGCTTTCAACCCTCTTTCACTAAATTAACCTGTATATGTAGGTGATTAAATTAGTAGGGACTGATGTGTTTGAATGAGGCTCAAAGAAGGATTTGTGTCAAATCCCACCACCTCCTAAAATTCATGAATTTTTTAATTTCTAAAATTCAATTTTAAATGAATTTTTTCTCCTTTTTAAATTTAATTTTAAATACAATTAATTAAATATTTTAATTAATTAATTTAATATCAAATATTAAATTAATAATTTTGCACTAATCCGAACTTCTCTCATCACATTATTCTAAGGTTTAGTCCGAAATGAGCTAGCATGGGACCTAATGAACCTAAAAATCATGATCTCCAACGATCCGAGTTTAATCTACTAAACTCAACCTAGCTAATCAACATTCGTTAATCACCGAGACACTCCATTATAGCCCAGTAGCAGATATATTTCTGTCCACTTGATATAACCATGATTAGTAAGTCAATAGTGAATTGTTTGTAATTATAGTTGGGTCAAAATTATCGTTTTACCCTTGTAATTACTACTTGCTCCTTAAGTCCCACTAATTGGTTTGTGATCCAACCAGCAAACCGAGTCCCTTTAAGGGAGCAACCTCTCTATTATCCTTAAAATCGAGTAGGAGTGAATTCCATCTCATAGGAATATGTCCCTAGCTATCTACCCGGTCTTATTCCTGAAATGGAGGCCGTTCTTACCCATGCAGATCAAAGGATAATTTTGAATAAATAGGAGTTCATAGTTAGCTCAGGATTAAGATCGAATTACCTAGGTCATCATATTGAAATAACCAGTCTTAACAGTAAACAACGTTATAAAGTATAAGTGACTATCCGTGGTTCGGTTTATGCAAACTCATTGTATAGGACGCCTTACTCGCATGTCTTTACATGAACGATTTATCATCACATTGTTTATATCAAATACAAAGTGTGTCACATTTATAGTGTCCCCAAGATAAGGTATTCAACCTCATCCTTATACTATAGACTGTTTTGGCTTTCACTCAAATTTGATTTACACATAAAGTCCAAGTATTCATGCTATAGCCAGGGGTTCTTAGTTTATTGGATTTAGGTTCATATTATACGCAACTCACATATTCACTAACATCTTTACTGAATAATCTTCAATAACAACCTTATTAATAATAGAATATTTTTATTATTTACAAACCACGGGTTTTAGGACATAAAACCCAACAACCTAGTGAGTTATACCTCTTTATAATAAGGTATAGTATATCAATGTAATAGATTGCCAAATGATATACATATTATTAGGTATATCATTGCCATAAATAGACATGTGATATAACAATAATAGATATGCAATACACAAATTTTGGTAATAACTTTTCATTTCTTGTGGTTTTACAGTTTAGTACATTATCAATCAAAAGCTACGTGCTAATAGGAAAGTTTAACATAAAGTATAAGATGACAATTATATACAACATTGTTCAATATATTATCAAATAAAAACATAAAGTCTAACATCAAAGTCTAAACATCTTCCACCAGAAAAACATCATTTACATTGTGAAATCTCCAAGTCAAAACCAGGCGTTAATGTCTTTCATTCGTTATTTAGAGATTTTTCTTTTTTTTGCCATTTCCAAATCAACAACCTTACGTGTGGGTTTCAATTTTCCTTTTAGTCGTTCATTCCCTACTTTAGGCTTATCTAGTAAAGATTTTCTTGTTTGCATTCTATTATCAACAACCTAACAAAAAAAAAAAAAAAAAAAAGTTAGAAACATGTATAAGATAGTAATTAGATAGAAATCAAATAGCAATCATATGGTAATTAGATAGCAATCATATGAAAATTAGATAACAATCATATGATTGGAAGTCAGAACTGAACAATGATACATACAACTACCCCTAAAATGGAAGGTAATCATATGACAATCATAAGACAATTAGAAACTACTGTCTATATGATAAAAAGAAATAGAGGCAGACACATGACAGAAAGATATAAGGTAATCAAATGAGAATCAGATGAAAATAAGAAACTATTAACTATGTGATAAAAAATAGAAGTTAATTTGATGACAATCAAAAGAAAATTAGATAAAAATGAGATGACAATCAAAAGGCAAACAAATGTTATTATTAGAAACTACAATTAAAAACTACTAATTATGTGATAAAAAAAATAGAAGGTAATTAGATAACAATTAGAAACTCCTTAGTAATTGACAAAATAATAATAATAGTAATAAAAAGTAATTAAATAACAATCAAAATGTAATCAAAGCATGAAAATTTTGATTTGGACAAAAAATTTCAATGGTATATTTTCATTTCTTATGTTTCTCAGAAGTCAAACAAAACAAACAGCAAGAAAATCAAAGAAAATTCACTAATAACTTTCTGCTTAGATTTTTCATAAGAAATATTCAATTTCACAATCACTTTCTTAAAAGAAAAAAAAAGAAAAACCAAGTATCAGAAAAACAGAACTCATAAAGGAAAAGAAAAACCAATCAAATCCGTGAAAGAGAAAGAAATTGACATGTCGTAAGTACCATGATTGGTGGGAAGATTTAAACAGAGAATCAAAGAGACATTCAAAATCCAACGTTCATTCATCACCTTCCTGGTTAGCAACAGAATCCAACAGTGGGTGTTGCAAAATCGGAAGACGAAGAAATTGAAGGAGGAAGATGAAGAAAATTTCATAGTCACAGTGATTCTATATATTTCAATGTTGTGATTCTATATATTTTGAGAAAGAAATCGGTGGGTATTTTCGAAGAAATCAAATAGTAGGTGGGAAAGGGAAGGAATCAACGTTGAAGAAGTGAAGGAATATGTGGGAAGGGGAAGGAATTGGTGTTGAAGAAGTGGAAATGAAGAAAGCAAACCCCATAAACTAAACTATTAGCGATTTCTATCTATCCATCCCGGCCCTACCTCTTATATGCCTCTGAAGATTTTGGGTAATTTTAAGAGGTCAATCCTCCTGCAAGACGACATGATTACAAACTTTCAAACTGAATTATGCTAATGAGTGAGTAGCTCTATTTCTAGATTTGGGGAGAGAAATAAAAAGAACACGAAAAGGAACACAACATATCACACTTCAATGAAGAGACCAAATATCCCAATTCAAAGACATCATACATTTAAATGATAACAACCAAAACACCCTTATCGAATAGGTTTCCACCATCATGAATCTAAAGCCCATTTCTATGGCTAGACAAATTTCAGATGAAACTATACGTTAATATGTCGATATATTATTGATATATTTGTTGATATATTTGTTGATATATCCATGAGATTGAAATGTCAATATCAATATCGAATCCATATTTTCATCCCGGGTTTCTGTAGTCTTTTTTGTATGTAGTTATCTATTTTTAGAATATTGTAGAATGCTATTAGTTTGGGCATGGTTGCCATTTGTGTCCATTTTTTTGCGCTTATTTTTAGAAGATGTTTGTTAGATATTTTGAACAAACTCTTCTCCGTGTGATCGGTTGATCGGTTGGTTAGTTTTGTCGACGTAATTAATCGTTGATTTCCAGGTCCACACGGTTTACTCTTCCTTTATAATTTCACTTTCTCATTTGTCTTCTCTCTGTTTCTTTCTTACTTACGTTGATCCAGAGATATTCTCAATTTCCATATACCACTACAGCAATATTAGTAGACAGCAAGTCATGAGCGCAAGATCAATGGTGATATCCGAAAATCAAAAGCTGTTTCTCTCCCTAATCAACGAATACGCGGCTGAAAAGATGAAAGATGGTATTTCTATGCAAGAATGACGTTAAATCCCTAGAAAATGTTCTTTGCATAATGCTAACACTTCTTTTACTATATTCCGATCAGATTTTTTTTTTTTTTTTTTTTTTTTTTTT
>QLSR01000343.1:1220393-1239946 GCA_031780015.1 Citrullus colocynthis
AAATTTTTTTTTTTTTTTTTTTTTTTTTTTTACCCTTTCTGAAAGATGATTGTCTTGTTGAATATTCGCCCTTGTAGTAGATTTTATGTTGATTAGGAGGTATTTCTTTGCAAGAACAAATGTTAAAATCATAATTCTAGCAATTATTACTGTATTTGATCAGATTTGTTTTGGAAAGGTAGTCTGATTGAGTATTGGCGATTCTCGGGAATTTAGGTTTTATGAGGAGGTATTTATTTGCAAGAACAATGTTGAATCCCTGGCTAATATTATACTCGAAATGCTACCAATCAGACGATTTCCTTTAGGAAACAAGTTTAATCGAATCATATTCTTGATTGTACAGGAATTTATTTTGATAAGAACTGTGTAGCAGAATTACATTTATCATGAAATTTGACGATACAATTTCTTAATTCCTTCGTTTCTTGAAAACTAGAGCAAAGAATTGTTGTTTTGAAGAAGAGAGTTGAAGAACTGCGAAATGAGCTTGAAGCCACCAATGCGGAACTCGAAAATGTCAAGCGCGCCAAAGAAACCACTGAACAGGAACTTAAAGGCTGTGAAGTCGAATTGTCTTTAAATGAATCTTCAATTCAGACTCTCGAGGTTTTTATTTCTATTTCTCTTACATTTCACTTTCACAATTGCGTTACCATTAATTGTTCTTTTTGCTTCTTAAACTTAATTTATCCACTCCAGGCAAGGATTTCTGTGCTACAAGGTGAAATTGCATCTATTGGATCTGAGTTGGACTCTCTTAAGGTGCTGAGTTGATACTTTGAGTTCTTTATTTGTTTAATTGCATCTTACTTTCGTATTCTCACATTCTCTTTATTTTCTTAAACACATACTGGAATATGTAATACTGCCGTTGGACCATAAAAGTGTGAAGAAAATCTCACAAGGTTGAAAATCGTCTCTCTTTTGTGATTTACATTCTATTACTATTGAACGAGATTCTTCTATTCCAGTGAAATGTAATTCAATGGCTTAGATTACTGTGAAAACGATGTGATCTTCTTGGCCGTGCAGGGACCAGTTTATCAATCACTTGTTTGCCCTTAACACAAAAATCAGGTCCGTTTTCTATACTAATGCAAGCAACTTGCACTGTGAATGCTTGTAATATGCTTCCTTTTTCCGGTTTTATCAATGTTGAACATGACTTTGGGACTTGACAATTTTCTACTAGGGCTTGGTTGGAAACTGTTCTCAAAATAGTTTTCTGTTTTTAGTTTTAAAGTTCCTTCTATTCAACTAATCTTGGATGACTGTATAGGTCATATTACTTTGTACGTTGGAATTACTATTTACAAATTCAGATTTCTTTAGGAAGAACAATACATTTGTTCTAAAAATAGGTTGAAACACATCAAGAGAAAATAAGAAAACCAGACTTAAAAGAGCAATTATTCAAATGATGTTTTAAAAAATAGACTGCGATAGACCCACATCTATCACTTTAACCGATAGACACGGTATCATAGATAGAAAGTGAAATTTTACTATATTTGTAAATAGTTTAATATTTTTTCTATTTATAATAATTTTCCTTATTATCAAATACATTATACATTCTAACTACATTTTTTATTTTTAAAATAGTAAGCTGTTTAGGAAACAAATCTAAAACAGGCTGTCTAATATCATCCACCTAAGCTCTGGAGTTCATTGCCAATATTGTGTCATCGACAACAAGCTGTCGTATTTTACAATCTAAATTTAGCACATTCAACTCTAAATTTCGCTTCTTCTTCAATTTTTTTTTTCTTTTCTTACCCCTAATACCATTGTTATGGTCTTTATTGACCCTGTGTTTAGCTATGTATTATGGTCTTTATTACATATTCAAAATAATTTTTTTTGTCTAACTTGTAGACACGTATGTGAACACCTGAGAACAATTTGTCCTTGAATATGTAATAGGCGACTAATTAATAATTTTGGAATGATATGTTCCTTTGTATTTTTCTTTAATGAAACACAGGAAATTTCAAGATCAACTGTACATGAAAAATGTTGCGTCTATTGGAAATGCTACAGGTGAATCAATAGTTTCTGTTCCAGCATTATGATCATTTTAACTTCGCATTTGTTGCATCCAGTTACATCTTGTGTCAATCACTAAACATGACACCTGTGCTAACTTCGTGAGAAACTTCTTGCTTTATATCTTTCTCTGCTTCAAATAACTTTCTACCTTGCATGCATTTCAAATACTATGCTGTGGTTTATGCAAATATGAATGGTTTGGACTCCTTGCAGAAGAATCCCATAAACCAGAGGAAGATAATGCCAAAACTTCTTCCCAATCTGTTGAGGAAAGGCTTATCAAGTTAGTAACTAAAATATCCCATGGAAATGATGATCACCACCTAACTGACGAACAATTTATAAGTCAGGTGAAAAACAATTCTTCCAAATATTAGGTCGAAACCTTATATGTTGTTATTGCCTGTGTATTAAGCTCTAAATTTGGTTTGTTAACAAATCACGATCAATCAGAATCAAGAAAAGAAAAAAGGTAGCTGTGAATCAAGGTCTAGTAGGATCCCTATATTTATCTCAATAGAGGAAATCACATTTTCTATAGGTTTCCATATATCCTGCATTAATTTAAATTCATCTTGTCCCTCTCTCTTTCAGTGAAACTTATTCTTAAATGATAGTATGGAATAATTGAGCTTGCAGAATCGGGAAGTGTTGATTTATCTAGAGAAAAGGAAGGCTGAAATGGTGATGATGGCGAAAGGAAGAAAAGAATTGGAAGTTTTGACTAAATATCCTTTACTGATTATTTTAATTTATGATATATGGCTACTAACATTCAAGTGCTAAATTTTCTCAGTACTATTGATTTTCGGAATACTTTAATCTGGAATCTTCCTTTATACTAATATTAGCAAATTTACAAAAGATTTGCTATTAATGTAATGGTCTATATGATGAAGAATTGGAAGTTCACTTTCCTGAATTACTAAAAAGTAATGCATAGGAGTCAAAAGTCAATTGATTAATATATACTGTATTGAGCTCTGAATATATCTATTAGTAATCTTTCACCAACTTTGGGCTCTTTGACCGTCAATAAGCGGAATTCTGGACTGGAACTGACATATGGTCATATCAGTGAAGAGTTGCTGAAAAGTTGCATTTGCCCTTACTGTTTCAAAGACAATACGGAGGCCTTGGACAACATTCCTCAGGTAAATGAGGCCAATTGAACTTTTCTAAGAAGAAACAATTGTTTTGTACTGTAGCATCTTAGATATGCCCTCAAATGTCGTGTGTGCATCCACTGGTTTCTTCATAATTGGCATGAATATTGTAGTTCTCGATTTTGCACTAGTATGATAAATAAAATCAGCTGGTAAACCTGAGAGCAAACGTATTAGGTACTCACCATTCTAATTTTCAGCGTGTCATAATGTTTTGCATGACTATCTTTCGTTCTCTATTTTGTCTACAATTATATTCACAAATTCAATGAAACCCAGATGAACGGTGTAGATTTTTTTTATCCAAAAAAAATTGAAGTGAACTTGAAAGAGACCAAGATAATTCAAGTCACTTCATCTCCGTACATACCCAGCCTGCAGTCATAAAAGCCGAGCCCCCAGTAACTTTCTTACCCCTGTAATTGTTCTGTATGCTTGTTTCTATGAATTTCTCAAGCATGGTGATGATTCTTCCCTATCCTTTACCATCAATGCCGCCAAGGTAGACTTTGATTCTTCATTAGTTTCCCTCTTCACCTGCATCATCAAGGTTATGTTTTCAAGATCACAAGTACAAACCTCCCTGAGTTTCAGATTTTTGTTTTTGCATGAGTTTGATTTTAGCAGTTCTCTAGTGTGCAGTGTTTGTTTGCTAATGAAAACTTACCATCTGGTTGGGAGGCGGTATGGAGGGAAGAAATTTGCTGAGGGTAATAACTCTTGGATTTGTGGATTCCAGCAGCTCAATCTGTGCTAAAAATTGGGCAGAGACTGGCCTGTGATCAGAAAACTTACTCTCACTTCTGAAATACGAGAGTTGCCTCACTCCTTTTCCATACCATAGAATTCTGTCACACCTACCAAAAATTACACAAATTCAGTCAATTATTTGCATTCTCTAACCTCTCTCTCTCTGATTTTTTTTCCATTTCCTGGAAATGAATCCAAAACTATAGGACCCTCCAGTCTAGGACTTCATTAAGGTTTTAAAGAGATGAAAGAGAGTAAAGAACTTGCATTCGTTAAACTTCCTCTCTGTTTTTCCTTGGAAATTTTATTGAAACTCAAGGACCCACTGCTCTCTATTATTTTATCTCATGAAGGTAAAAGGGAGAGAAGAGAGGGATTAAAGAATCTCTCTGTTTCTCTGTTTGTTTGTTTCTTTTTTTTTTTCCCCCAATTTCTTGGATATTAATTGACAATGGAAGGACTTCATGGACCCTCTACCCTAAAGCTTCACAAGCTTTTACACGGGGAGAGAGAAAATTTGTAATGTGACAATCTATACTTTTTTTTAAAAAAAAATTATTTTATTTTGTTGTGTGTAGATAAAGGGAAACATAGAACTTAAGTGTAGCCTAAAATGGACTTAAGCATTGCTTGGAGAGATAGAGTAAAATGTGTTTGGATGAAATAGGTACCATGCTGGAGTTCTTTGCTTCTCTCCTATCCTTCTTAAAGGACCACCTGAATAGCGATTGCAATTTGATGAAGAATACTTGTAAGTAGGGGCAAACTCTATATTCCCTTCTCTCCATCCCTGAAATACTCCACCAGCTTCTTGTTCTTTTCGTAGCTGATCAAATCCTTGCAATGCTTCCCAATCTTGTTTCTTTATCAACTGCCTCGCAAAACTGTCCTCTAAATACAGCCTATAGTTCAGATCCCCAAACCAAAATATTTGACTGTTTCACAGCACACAAATCCAAATTTTACGTCAATCTTAACTTTTCATCACAAAAACACTATTGCTTCCCTATGCTATTCGTAAACCACATATCTATTTCACTCTGTATGTTATCTTTTCTAAAGTATAACATGCTTTCTGAAAAAAGGCCTTTTCTTTTTCTTAAATTAAACCAAAACTTTTAAAACCATATAGACGAAATAAAAATTAATTCCAAACCGCAGGGACAAATGAGTAATTTAATCTGAAATTTAATTATAACTATACCAGAACTTAAATCTCTCTATTCCAACATTGCCTTAAATCTTAAGAAAAATTATGTTGGGCGTACAATGACTGTGTACAATCACTGTAACATTGGCCTTTTTCATTTAATAGGAACGACAAAGAAATTAAGAACACCCACTTACTCATGTCCTAAGATGGTGAGAGGAGGTTGTGGATTTGGATAGTCATCATCTTTAGGCGTTCTGGCAAAAAAAGTTCGCCGGAATATCTCCGATACCTGGTGGTTCCTCCTCCGCTCGTCCCCCTTTTTCTCTCCGGAAGCCAAATGTGCCGCCACGAAGCAAAAACTTGTCCCTTCAATCGACATACTCACAGAAACTGACCCTTTATTCCCTAAATAACCCATTATTCCACAGGCCACTGAACATACTTTCACATTCGATATGTAATATTTCTTCACCAAATCTCTCCTTATCCATACGCTTATAAACACTCCCACCATCTTCTTGCTTGCCAATAACACGTATCTGCTCCCTCCCATTACCCTGTTCGCCAGAATTCTCCCTATCGGAGTTTTAGCTCCTCCAGTGAAACTCATCGGTCTGTTGGGGTCTGTATTTCTTGTGAAGTCCTGGTCGCCGGTGGCTGTGTTCATCATTATTGGTGTTAGCCATGGGCATCCATATTTGTCGTTTAGAATTTTTCCGATCAGTAAGTTCCAGTTTGTTGCTTTGGTTGTGTCCTCTGCTCCGACCACTGTCCTTGTTTTTAACGGTACAATCTCTTGAAACCTTTCCTCCAAAAACACAGAAAAACAAACCCAATTTGAATTTTAGTGCCCAATTGTTGACAAAAGAGTTCTGTTTTTCCATTTTTTTGGATCTAAACATACCCAAGAACGTATAAATCTGCAGCATCTTTGAGGTTGAGCCAATCGTCTAAATCGACGGCCAAGCTTCCGATCGGCGATCTTCCGGCGACATTCCAAGTACCCACAAAGATTCTGATTCAAATTGAGGAAAGTTGATTCCATATTTTAAGTTCAGAAAGAGAAAACGAAAATGATTGTAGAGAAATTATGACTCAAAACTTCTTGTAATTTCTTTGGCCACCTTAACTCATTGGTTAATTTGCATGGACCCATATCAACCGACCGAGAAATGACCTTCTCCAGAAAGTTTTCACTTTCGTAATCATCTCCATCTGCAACAAAAACCCAAAAAGAAAAGAAAATCCTTCAAAGTAAGTTAAATTGGAAAATTAACTGAAATTAAATCAGCAAATATATGAAAAATGAACCTGAAATTTCATTGTTGGGATAACATGGATCAGGTTTCTTGTGCTTTCCAGCAGTGAACCAGTACTTGCGGAACCTACTGGATTTGGACTTATGGCTCTCCCCTTCCATTACTTTGAAGAACAAACTATACGGTATTGTTCAAGTTCATATAAACTGAACATATCACAAATAATATTGCTCTCCATATACAGTCTTAATAATTCCCAAAAGCGCTTATGGTAACAATAATTTCTTCCCCTTTTCTCTGACTTTGACCTCCTCTTCTAAACTTCAATGAGGACCAATAATTCTTCACAAACCATCGTGCTTACCGCCCAATTCTATGCAGCAGAGAGAGATAAAAGAGATTTTAATTTTGAAAAGAAACCCAATTGGAGTTCAGCAAACAAACTGCAGGCGGCAACTTCTAGAGAGAGAGGGTAGAAGTCAAAGATGGTTAGGAGAGAGAAAGTTGTAGAGAGAGAGAGAGAGAGTATTTTTGATGGGGTGTAGGTTGAGGCAAAGACAGCGAGTAGTGAAAGGAACCTTAAAGTGATATAAGCCTCACAATGTGTTTATCTAGCTATCATGTAATATTAGAAGAAAAAACAGGGATTGATTAAATATTATAGGTAGCTGTTAGGTAATGGGAGTCACGTCTGTCTTGTTGATTATTTTTCCTTTTAATAACGTGACAATTTATATTTGTTTATGTGTTCTCATTCATTCATGTGTCTCCTATGCCAAATAATCAACCCTTTTTTTTTTTAATTTTATTATTATTATTATATTATTATTATTCATTTCCTAATTTCCATTTTCTTTGATCTTTCTCTATTGCCATCCAACTTTATGCTTGTCACAGTAATGCCTCACATCTCTTTTGGAAGATTCCATGTCATTCCAAGGTTTTCTTGCAACAAGTATTTGGACTCGAGTTTGAAACATGTATGAGTTTGTGTAGGTTGGGAGGATGAAAAAGGGCAAAAAAAAAAAAAAAAAACAAACAAACAATTATTAGGTGCAGCACATCCTTCGCTACACATAAAAAATAAAAATAATTCCATTTTTTTTAGTACTTGTCACCTATCAAATTTTTATTAAACACTTATTTAGAGATGACAAATTTTTATTAAACACTTATTCAGAGATAGGTGTAGTCGCATCCAAGTTTTTTTTATTAAATTTTTTTATGTAGTTTTATGGCTTCTAGTTATATTGTATTGAGTTTTCCGACCTTTCATGTGGATTTTAGCAATTTGAATTTTATGTAATTGGTATAATCTTTCACGTAGGTTTTAGCAACTTGAACTTTATATAATTGGCATGATCATAAAGTTCGTGAATATCAAACATTGGCTAATTAACTTCTCGATTTTAAACTCGATCAATTTAATCAATCAACTAAAGGTCTCACCTTATGATTTTGTAGGATTGTGTATAATTTTAGGCGTGTGATGCTTGGTTTTGTTTAGTTGTCTTTGTATTTACATAGCATATATATAAAATTATATCTAATTTATAGATTTTGTGATTTGTAAAAGTTAGTCGAGAATAATGTGAGTTCTAGTCTTCTAGATTGAATTAATAAACTTTTAAGTGGAGCATCCCTCCCTACTTGCCTCTCTATTTTTCTTTTGAAACATTGATTTATTATTATTGTTGTTATTATTATTATTGTTTGAGTCAACTAAACATTCATTTTAAGTGAGGAAAGACTAAAAAAGATAGACATACTTTTAGACTACTAAGTATGATATGCATTGCTTCACTTTTCATTTGTAAAGGTTTTAATCAAAATTTGATTCAATTTTAATTTTTATTTCATCAGATTAACTATATAATTTATACCTTCTATTTAACTCTTCTACTTCCACCCACTCGTTTATGTTAAATATTAAGTAAAAATCTCTCAAATTCACTAAGTTTAACATAATCCAAGCTTCAAATATTAATGTTCACGATTAGCCTTGAATGATTTTAAAGAAACCAACAAGTTTCAACAAATAATCTAGTCACATTGTAGTGTTGTATTTCTGTTTTTAAATTTACCAAAAGCATTTGAAAATATCATCTTTATTCAAGTGAGACATAAAGAGAGATTAATATCTATTTAAAGTCTGTCAAAGTGAGTTTAGTTTAGTAATAGTAGCATGTACTTTGTTTCTAAAGATTGGAGGTTTGTTTCTAAAGATTGGAGGTTCAATCCCTCATGTTAAAATTGTTGTATTAAAAAAATTAAAATGGGTGAATGAGTAATTAGCAGTCACCAATGTTTTACTCAAATGTGATGGATGAACTCCAAAAAGGGTGGATGAATAATTACCGATCACCAAAAGTTGGTGGAGAAGGTCCGTAAATAATCATTCACTATTTTTCTTTCTCCATTATGATATGGGTATGGTAATGGAAAAAAGTTATGATCTTTAGAGAGTTGCAAGCTATCAAAAACAGTATAATAAAATAGTCCTGTCAAACAAGTTATCTATTGAGCACTTTTTGACCTTAATTAATTTATCTATATTTAATTATAGTAGTTGGAAATTTGGATATTTAAGAATAGTAAAATATTACGTGTTTTGAGGGTAGGTTTGGATTCATGTGAGAAGTTTTCTTTTTTTTTTTTTTCTTTTTTAAAAAAAAAAACTCATTTTTTTAAAAACTCTTTTGATAAAAATGATTTAAAATATACTTCAAAATCTATTTATGAATGGTTGACAAATACTCCAAATTTTTTGAAAATGACTCATTTTTTTTAAAATTAAACACTTGAAAATGCATTCAAAACACACCCTTAGTTTTTTTTCCTTATTTTCCTTCCTTTTTCTTCTAAGTTAGTTTTTTAGGGACGTTTGAGTCAAAAAAAGTTGAAGAGTAAAGAGTTGAAAAGTGTGGAATTGTGAAACTTCATTCCTTATTTGGCGTAATAAGTTTGTGGGTCTCACTACAAAATAATATCAATTTATACTTTATTAACTCTTTACAGCTTCAAGAGTTCACAACTATCCAAACTTCATCATTCCATGAGTTTACAACTCCAAACTCCCCTTAAATATAAATTCAGTTCGTTCACTCTCAAATGTTTTATTTGTCTCCATGAACAACTATTCTTATTTTAATTTTATTCTATTAATCATTTCACAAGCATTCTAATTCCTTTATAATTTCTTACACACTTAACCTATTACCTGAACTTCCAAATATTTATATGAATAGATATTTACTAGAACTAGTCAAGTAAATAAATACAAGATCTATCAATGTCAAATTTAAACTAAACAATTTATTAAAACAATTAAAGAGAAAAACTAAGGTTTAAGAAACTTTTAAACCAATGTAGCCCATCATTAACACAACATTGCCACAGCACCATGTTAGTTTCTTTAAAATGTACGATGGTCTTTTATGCATGGCCGTCCATCTTTTAGTTTGGTTAAAGCTCACCATTTGCTTTTAGTTTGCGGCACGAAGCCACTCTAAACTTGTGAAGTTTGTATTAATTTTAATTTTAAAATTTTATTTTTATTAAATAATTAAGAGATTTTTAGGACAAGAAGTGAAGATATGAACTCCAAAAAATTATGATGTCTGGAAGAAGTGAAGATATGAACTCCAAAAAATTATGATGTCTGGAAAGTTGTGAACTCCTAAAACCTACCATGTAAGGAGTTAACATAAAATTAATGTTTTTTTTTCCAGTCATGGGGCTCATAAACTCTTTGGGCCAAATAAGGTGTGGAGTTCACAACTTTGCTCCCCCTCCTTCCTAGCTCACACTCCCCGAACTCCTTAACACAAGAAGTTCGTGAAAGAGAAAATGTCATCTCCAAATTTCTAAGAGATATCTAAAAAAAAAAATTAGTTTTCTAATCTTAGATAACCATTTAAATTTCCTCGAGCTCATTAACTATTGTATGATGTCTATTTATCATCAACCAATTTTCCTTTCCTATGATCATACATAGCGGTCTAAATTAAAAAAAAATTAAATTAAATAATACAAGCTAAATTGAAAAAGGGATCAAACTGATATTTTTATTTTTAAATAATCATAACCATTTTTATAAATAGTGTACGCAAGAAAAATATTAATTTGTGTAAGTAGAAGATGAGTTATTATTTAATTTTAGTTCAACAACATGTGGAGTCGAACCGAATTTGAAAATATGCCTTAACTAGTTGAACTTAATATTAAATTTTACTTTTCTCGAAGTGTGAGGGTTTGTATCATCGATTGAGACAGAAACTAATATCTTATTCATCGAGCTAAGCTGGCAAAAGATGGATCATGTATTTTTTAAAAATGAATGATGGATTGTTTGGTTGGGTTGGGTAATAAACTAATAATATCCGTACTGTTTTCAAATTGGGATTCGTAATGGAATGTATGGTTTGGTTTCATAATCACCAAATAGTGACCTCAAATGTGTCCCCAAATGTCTGCATCTTACCTTCATCTCTCTCTAAGTTTGTTTCATAGTCATTTCATTTCATTTTTTATATACCGACTCCTAGATCATATTTTAAAATAGCTGTATGTTTTATGTTTTAGGATGGAGGACTTTTAAATATTGTTTCTCGCTGAAAAAAAGAAGATATGATTAAAAAAAAAAAAAAATCTTACCGTTAAAAAGTTGGTAATGCTCGTGTTTTCTTTCTTTTTCCCTAATCCTCAAAATCATGGCTCAAATTATCTATATTTCTCTCTTTTTGTAAATTAAATGTATTAACTCTCTCTCAGTTACTAACTTGAGATCTTGTCAATACATTTTTGAAGTCTTAAGGTCTATTGGTAGTTCTATTATTATTATTATTAGTTTTTTTCTTCTTCTTATAGTCTATATACCTTGATTGAAGAGATAATTTGAGAGATTAGAGAATGAAAGAAGGGATGTAAATATTAGATTGTGAGATTTCTTGGTTTTTTCAATGTGGGATCCTCAACATGAGCTCCCTCGAGATATGCAGGGTGTTGAAGAAGAGAAAGAAAAAATATAAGAAAAATAGATAAGTGTTGGGTCATAGATTGAAGCAGAGGAGGGACAGAAATGAAAGGAGGTAAAGGTATAAATAAACAGCTTTCATCCATACACTAAAGCTAAGGCCATTATTTTATTTTATTTTATTTTATTTAAATTATAGAGTATTTTTGAAATGAGGTATTAACAAGTTTCATCCAAAACCTAGCATTAAGGGTTTTTTTTTTTTTTTTTAAATTTTAAGAGTATCAATGAAAATTTGAAATCCAAGTAATATGTTGAAACAAAGTACAAAATTTAAAAGTATTTTCTATAATTTAGCTTTAATTTTTCTTTAAAAAAAGAAATGTACAAGAAAAGCTTAGTAACTTGAAAAAATTGGCATTACAAGGAATATATAGTAAATCCAAATTGGTAAGATACAATTTCTCATTCTAAAGATCAATAATTCGATCTCCATTAACGTGTGCATATATATTCCAATTTATGAGACAAAGTACAAATTCTCCATTCGTTTTCTCATTAAAATTATTTTGGACTGATTATCCTGCATTCCAATAAAAAAATAAATAAATAATTGGATTGAATATGTAATGTGGATCTACGTTCAATGTGTCCTCTCTATTAAACTCATAAAATAAAATAAATAAATGTAAATAATAATAATAATAATAATAATAATGTCCTCTACATTGAATTGACCCCCATGACCCATCTATACAACTAATGGACATGACTAATCAACCAACAACAAAAGAATTTTCACCTACACTTTTTTGGTTTAGCAAATGGTAAAAAATGCTAGAAACCATTTAGCTTATAGTCTAAAGCATAAGAGTTTGTTTGAATGAATATATATATATATATATATATATATATATTATATTACTATTATTAATTATTTTTCAGATAAATTGAAGCTTTATGAGGTTGGGTAGATGAGTTCTCCAAAAATGAATATGAATATGGATAATATTTCAATGCAATGCTACCCTTTTGTTATTACTTTTCAAATGAAACAAATGTTTTGACAAAAAGTTTAACCAAATATTAAAAGTAGGATTAAAATACTACTTTTAATATGTGAACTTTGAAATTTCAAATGTCTAAATTTCATCCACCTACTTTCAATACTCTTCTCCTAATTAATTTAGAGATATATTCATAAAAATTAACTTAAAAGTACTTCATTTTAATAAAAATTATTATTATTATTATTTTATTAAGTTCAACAAAAGTTAACTTCAAACTTATAATAATAACTAATTTTAAAATTTATAAAAAAATATATATAAACACTAAATTTGAATTATTGAAACTGTTAGATGAGTTTTGATATTAGTATTTTAACCTAAAAAATCAACCTTTTATTATTTAAAACCAAAGTTTAAAATGTGGATGAAAATATTAATAAAATGTTGATTTTTGATGGATATTTCTGAAAAAATTATAAAAATAAAAAATTAAAAAATAAATTTAGATTAATAAATAAACATTTTATGATTTTTAAATAAGTTAACGTATTTATTATTTGTGTTAGTGAATTGTTTTTTATGTATTGCGAATTTTTCTATGATATAATAGAAATTTTGATTCCCCTTTTATGTTGATATCGAATTTATAAAAATATAAAAATATCAATATAAATATAAACATGTCTGATAAAAAATTAATACTATATTTATACCAAACGTGCAGTGATGAAGAATTGAAGTACAATTTCAAACAAGATAAAAACCAAATCGAACTTAAACAAACACAATCCTCCAATCATGAAGTACCACGATTTCTGTAGATATTATTTCAAACAAGACATTTATTAAAGTAAAAATTTTAAATTTAAAAAAAAAAAAGAAATAATTAAAAAGGCAAGGCATTACGAAAACACAAAAACCCAAATTCCTCAATAATCAAAACAGCCATCCAAGATCTCCGGAAACGAGCACTTAATCTCAAAATCCTGCTCCAACAAAGCATCCACAAACGAATCGAAAGAAGAATCGGAAGAAGACCCTTCAGATCGCTGCGAAAATGGCTCAATCCCATTGCTCTGCTTCGAAGAAGCAGCCAAATGGAACACTGTTTCACCGCCATTGATGGAAGAAGATGAACAAGACGAGGTTGTCGGTTGTTCGTTGAAAATGTGTGGCTTTTTTGGCGTCTGGAACTGAAATTGCTGTCCCAAATTGGTCCCTGAAGAAAATGGCTGCTGGGCTTTGGCCATTGTTGGTGTTGGAGTTGAGGTTTTGTTGAAAGGGCCAATCAAGGGTTTTGGTATTGTTGGGAGACTGCTTATAGATCCATAGTCAAAGAGCATCTGAGAAAGGGGTTTGTGAGTTATTGGGTCAATCCCCATTTTTGAAAGCTTTTTTCTCAGCTTTGTGTTCCAGTAATTCTTCACATCATTGTCTGTTCTTCCTGGGAGTTGCTGTGCTATTACAGACCACCTGCACTACATCAATTGAGAGAGAAAGAAAGAGAAGTTGTGTGTTATTCATCTTCAAGTACTCTATAATATGTTGTGTTTCTTCCCTTATAATAGCTTGGATTGGCTCACCATTTTGTTTTCAAGATCAAGAGGATGCATTCCTTAATTTGGAAAATTTTGCAAAGAGATGATCTGATTTATATAATCTATGTTTGGTTTGTGAATATCAGGAAAGATCATTGGTATATAAAGTATAGGTATTATCCCTACATATAAAGCCTAAAGATAATATTATCATACCATTGAGATATATGAAACGATCTAATTTAGACCAAGCTAGGCAAAATCTACAAAAAAAATTTCTGATTAAACGGCATGAACTCGACTTCAAAAGGCAAATGTCGTCAAAGGATGAGGAAAGGGAAGAGAGGCAAGGACCTGCTTCCAATGGCTTGATGGAGTTTGATAATGAGTTCTTCTTCTTGAGGAGTGAAGCTGTCATGCCTGAGATCAGGTCTAAGGTAATTAGTCCATCTCAATCTACAACTTTTCCCACATCTATTCAAACCTGTTGGAAAAGGAGCCAAATGGTATGTTTATTCAAATGCCCTTTTTTTTTTCTTTTTTTTCTTTTTTTTTTTTTTTTTGTGGAACTACAAAAGAAACAAGGCAAAGAAGAAACATAAAGAAAGAAAGAGAAGAGACCTGCTTTCCTGGGAACCAGAGTCCAATTGCCAACTCCATGGCTGGAAACATAAGCAAGGATTTTGGCATCTTCTTCTGCCGTCCAAAGCCCTCTTTTAACATTAGACTTATCACAACAAGGAGGTTTCCCCATCTTGCAACAATGGTGATGAAAGGGAGATTGAGGGCAGAAGTTATATTATGCAATGGTGATGCAATTAGAAGTTATACTTTTTTAGTACATTTTTTTAACAAGGGGAAAGTGAATGTTTATGAAGTGATCTTAAGGCAAGAAATGCATGGAAACTTGGCTCCCAATTAACAATTACTGCATGATTGTTTTCATCTCTCTCATGAGGTTGGCCCCAAGTGCATTCTATTGAAGGCTCAAAGTGGGTGATTCTTTGATTAGGGAGTTAATTGCAATTCAAAAATATGGTAAATGCCTTCTTTTTTCTTCTTAACTTGTGTGCGGGGATGAAAAGGAAGACAATGGCAAAAAAGCTCTTTAGGCCGATTGATGATACAGTGATCACAAAACTAAAAAGATTGTAATAACAAACTATTTAAAAAATTAAGATTGCCATTAATCACAAGTAGAAAACTCTAGATCGATCTACCTTTTGTACAAAGTATAGGTCGAAATAAAACAAGCTAAACTAAATCACTCGGTAGTCAAATGTAAATGCGCATTGAGCTTAATTTCCTAAAACTAATGAACTATTAGCCTTGTAAGAAGGCATCAACCCTAGCATTGGCAGAAGAACTCAAGAACTTCATGCAAAGGGGAGCTTTGACACCGGCCAAGGCCAATATGGCTGCTGGAACACTCCACAAAGATTCGCCACAGATAAGTCCTGAAGCCACGGCAGGGGCAAACTCACCGGCTTTGACTTTGTTCTTCCTCTGCCACAAGAAAAGAATCAAGCTCCCAACACACATGTCGATGGCGAAATAAGCACCAAGGTAGAATGGAATCGCCATACACATTGGACTTGGGACGAAACGATAGATGCGGTGTTTGGTTTCATACTTCTGGAGCACGTCCCGAATGATGTTAATGACAATAGCACCGACAAAGAAGCAAATGGCGAGGTTGATGCAGTTTTTGGGGAGGGAAGAGGCCCCCTCGACACCGAGAAGAGCAATGCCACGGTACATTAGACCATATGGTGCAGGGTACGAGCCTTCAGGGTCTCCAACATTATAAGCTTTGAAGAAGAACCAAAAGAGAAGGGGCGACAAAATGCAGCCAATGGCAGTGCCACAAACTTGGCTGACAAACATCGAGCGGGGAGAAGTTAGAGTCAAGTAGCCTGTCTTGAAGTCTTGCATAAGATCAGAAGCAGTAGCAACAATGCTCATCATGACACCACAGGAAGCAAGACCAGCAATAACACCTCCATTGCCAAGGCCAACCCAAGCACTGAAGATGATGATGGCAAATTTGCCATAGTTTGATGCAAGAGACCAGTCAGTGAGCCCACAACCATAGGCATTACAGAAGGCCAAAACAGGGGCAATTGCATATGCAACCAAGATGTGGTACCATTTCAACTGATGGAAGATCAAAGGAACTGTGATTACAGATATGGCTGCAAGTACAACATAGCCAACCATTGCAACCCAGTTAGGGATTCGGTCTTTCAAGAAGTACTCGGTTCTTCGTTGAGCATCGTAGTCAGTAACTTCCAATGATGAATCAACATTTTCATTGCTAGACTTCTGCTTGGCGAGGCTGTAGAATGTTTGGAAAAGCATGAAGAATACATGGTAAAGACCATCACCAAGCATCATAGCAATGGCAAGAAAAACCCTGTAGCCTTGAATGCCATGAAGACTACTAGCAGATAAAGAAGCACTGTACCAATCACCTTTCTTTAACTCGATTAAGGGCCACATGATGCCCCATGAAATAATAGCTCCAAAAAGAAGAGACAAATTAACAATGAAAGGACAGATCATTCCAACACCAACATAAGTAGCTGAGAAGTCAAAATAAAACCTCTTTGAATAGGCTTGAAGACCAAATGCAGGGAAGTTGGAAAATCCACAACCATCAGCAGCAGAAAAGAACCATTGGAACAGAGCAAATACAAAGCTGCAACAGAAGGTCTTAAAAAGGACTGCAACTTGTTTCTTAGCCAACTTAGCTCCTTTAGGTGTGTGAAAGCTATTAATGAGATATGCAGTTGCAGTTCCACTAGGATATGTTAACTTGTATTTTAGAATCATCATTTTTCTAAGAGGCACAATAGAGAATAACCCAACAAAACTAACAACAAAGAGAAATCCCATCATCCAACCTACAGAGAGTCTCTTGATATTAATTGGAATACTAACTTCTTCTGCTTGAGCGGCTATTTTGGCACTCATTCCCAGAAGATAACTACCGGTTCCACTGCTAAATGCAATCCCAGAGGATGCGACAACGCAAGTTTGAATCACAGTGTTTTCCTGTCGAGTGAAGGGTTGTTTCAGAAGACCAAAGTGATTCAAAATCGAAGTGTAACCTTTCAAAATGGCGAATCCAAGAAGCCCAGCAGCGACATTAAGGGAAGGAATAACCCCAGTGGTGAGATTTAGTTTACAGACGATGAAGTTGAAGACGATGCTGAGAATAAAGCTGGTAAAAATAGCCCTAACTGTTACTTGATCTCGCCATGAGGGAATCTCCAAATTTCTAAAAGCTTCTTCCACCATAATCCTCTCTGTATTGATTGATTCGCTCCCGTTTTCGTTATTGCTTAGATCTTTCTCCATTTTCTCTCAGTTTCAGTGATTTGTTTTCCTTTCTTTTTTTTTTTTTTTTTCTCTCTCAGATTGTTGCGATTTCTTGCTACTGATCTCAAGAGGGGAAGAGCCGAAAGGGGAAATTTATAGTGAGGGAAAGTGAATTTGGAGAAGAAATAGGAAAGGGAAAAATTGAAGAAGGAATCGGAATCCGGATGGGTTTTAAAGAGGGAATTAACAGAATGAGATTGAATTTTTGCATGGCGGGAGACCGTTCATGTTCATGCTGACGTGGGGGCCCTAATTCTAACGGAACCCTAATTATAAACACTTGTGACCATATGACGTGTGTTTGTTTAACTTTATAAAATATATGAGACACTTATGAACCTATATCAAACCAAGTTCAGATAAGGAAATGCTTCCCCCAACTATCAAAGGAAAGGCTCGACCAAGGGAGGGGAAGGAAAACGCTTTTGAAAATCGCGAGGGATGTGAAATTCCACAAAGGGTGGGGAATGTGCGACCTGTGGCCCACGCCTCCTATTTGTTCAAGGCGGGCGGCGTGAACACTGATTCGAATTAATAAATATTAAATCTTTTAGAGTTAAAATACCATTTTTTGTTTCTTATACTTTTTAATGTTTAATTTTAGCCTTTGTATTTTTAATGAACTTTAAATTTAGTCTTTCCTAATAGTTTATTGCAATTTTTTTAAAATATTATTATCTATTTGTATTTTCACTATAAATTTTGGAAGATTTATTGAAAGATGAATAAACTTAGTACGTATCTAAAATAAAAAATAGATTCAAGAATAGCTAACCACAAACATGTTAACAAAATTGAACTAGATAATCATTTTCGGGGACTTATTCCCACTTAATCACCTCACAAAAATTACCCAGCATCACGGTGAAATTACCCATGGGGATTGGAGGATTCCCCGTGGATAATTTGTGAGAATTGGGTTACTCAAAAGATTAACTTAAATCACTACCGTAAAAAAATTTTAATTAAATAGTTAAATTTCTCACTAATTTCTTTTATATGATTGATTCCACATGAATAATTTGAATTTAAAGAGAAATTACTCAAATTTTCTAGTAGAAGAAAATGATTATTTATCATATTATTCATATATATAATCTAAATTTAAATGTTTAATTCGGACATATTCAATGTCTTAATTATTAAACAATAAAACTTGAAATATTTATATAATAAAAATAACGACTTAACAAAGAGGCTAACAGGGTGGAGACGGAGACAAGGACAAGGACGGTAGCATCCCTAGCCTAGTAGACATCTCTAGTTGAGTTTTTGGTATTTATATATTTTTGGAATGAAGTTCATTTTTGTTTCCATCATGTTTTGGCTTATTTTTGGTATTCAATTCATTATGTTTTGATTTGAATTTTTGAATTAGATTGTGTTTCACTGTAGCAATCAAGTTCAAAGTAGTTGTAGATATAGCACAAACAAAAAAATTTGTAAATTTTGCTTTCAATATCTATATTAATAGCAAAGATAGATATTACTATATTTGTAATTTTTTAAAAATATTATTGTACACTTAATTATTATCCCTACAAGTGTTATCTAATGCAATTAACCAAATTTATAAAATGCTTATTTAAGGATGCGAAAGCAGTGGAAATTCTTTGGACAAACCAAAGTGTGTAGTATAAGTATCTGCCTTGAAACATTTTAAGCCAAAATCCAAAGCATGGGCGTTTAGAAATTATGAAGCATGTATACTTAAATTCTAACCCTTGTTGAACAACTAATAGAACAGAGCTAGTCTCATTGAATAAACGAGTTTTTCAGCATAATCTTTCTTTCTCTCCGCCGAAATAGATGATCACCATTCAAATTCATTTACCATCACCAAACTACAACTTGTGATGTGATGGACCTTCAAATATTTAGATATTTTTTTAAAATTAACATTCAAAATTATGTTTGTGGTTATCCTGCAGTTATGGTAACCAATTAATGCATCTTAGGTTTGGTTGCACTCTTATGTTTGTTTGATTGTTTTGGGACTTTTTAGGTGTGTCTTGAGTTTGATTGTTTGTGCCATTTATACACTTTTTAAGTTCTTTTTTGTTGGATTTGGATATGAATAAGACACTTAAAGAACTATATTGGTTGTTTTGGGAGTTAACAAGTCTTTTTGATACTTCTTAGGTACATTTTTGTTGTTTTTGGATATGAATAAGACACTTAAAGACATTTAGGAATGTTGAGGTTGTTTTGGGAGTTAGTGTCATTTAGTCACTTTTTAGTTTTTTTTTTTTTTTTTTTTTTT